>WSUA01000335.1:0-13118 GCA_019633455.1 Tulasnella sp. 419 | reverse complement strand
TAGACAGCTCTACGCAAGGCTCTACGCTCCTTAGTCCAGAATGCTTGGCGCTATCATGTATACTTCACTAGACAAAGTATAGCCGCACCTTGGCAATAGTGTCTTGGCCCTGACAAATTATAGCCATGGTTCTTGGAAGCCGATCACTTAAGCGAGGTCTCACTCCGGAAGAGAATTCACCAAGACCGAAGCTCTTTGAGTCTCGGCTGGGCGAATATCATCTTCATTTTAAACGCGCCAGGCACGTCGTTCTGGAAGACCTTCAGGACACATGGCGCCTCCGAACGAGGCATATGAGGTACACGTAGCAATCCTATATATTATCGCTATATGCCTGAGACTAGGTTCCATGTGCGATCCACATTCATTATGCGAGCTCAATTCGCCGCAACAATTCTGCTCGCATCAAACGTTGCTGTCAGTAACACGAATGCCGCAGCCCTTCGGAAATCCTCAAGTATCGTACCTCGGGTAGAGGCCTCTGAGGAGAACAACTGGTTTACTCGGACGCTGGAGTCTATACTTGATTGGCTGCGTGATAATAACCCGCAAGCTGAGCAACTAACTCTATGTAATGGTTACGCTGCACTTTGCTCAAGGAGCTACGGAAATGTAATTTGATTCACTCTTCGTTATTCTGGTGAAGTCAATGACGCGTTTATTGGTTTAGATTACCCATATAGGCTGTATGTGGCGCTTTTATGTCTTGTGTCAATGATCAAACCTGAAGCTCCCCAAATCAGCACATAATTCGTATGCGGTCTCAACCAATCCCCTATCATGTAAGTCGTTGCTCCTTGGTTGACCAGACGTCTTACTGAAATTTCTTCGACAGTGAGTGCAAACCAACGAATACCGGTCCTTGATCAGTGAGTTGGCGATTTGTCAGATTCTGACGTCTTCGGTCTGAATCGTAAACAGGCTTGATCGAGGAGTACGCTTGCTTCAGGCACAAGTGCATCTTCAAGGAACAGAGCTAAGACTTTGTCATACCGATTGCGTTAGTCCCCATCCTATAGCTCGTGTTGCATCAATGTTGACCTTACGCTTCACTTAGTTCCTACTCGACGGTGGTTCTCTGGTCGATTACTTGAAACAAGTAAAGGGCTGGTTAGACTCTCATCCTCGAGAAGGCAAGTGAACTGACTATTACACATCTGCATCATCCGCTAAAAATACCCTCAGTCTTAACTCTCATTCTCACCAATCCTGATCGAGTGAACATAAAAACATACTTTCAACCTCCGTTCTCTGACGCTGGACTTGAATCAATAATCTATACACCACCATCTGGATCAACACTTCGCGATTCATGGCCAACTTTAGGAGCACTAATAGATTCAGGAAAACGAATGGTTGTGTTTGTGGATTCTGAGGCAGATACATCTCAAGTCGAGTATCTATTACCGCAATTCGATAACGTGAGTGGTGTATTGCATTTTAAAAAAAATAGGCTCCACGATTTAAAATTCGTTTTTGGTGTGCAGATGTGGGAAACGCCTTACAGCATCACGGACGCGAATGAACTTCAGATGTGTAAAGTGGATCGTGTCAATGGAAGCCCCGTGCGCCACACTTTCCTCTCCACTCTAAAAGCATATCACTGACATTATTTTTACTTTTAGAGTGGTAAACTGTATATGATCAACCATAGTTTGAATTACAGGGTAACAATCGATCCTCCTATTTTTCACATGACGACTCCAAACTAATCTACACGTTCACATAGTTCTTGGGTACAGATATCATTGTCCCAGATCGAAATAAAGCGTCAACAACAAATAGCCTCGATTCGTGAGTCCCATGTTTTGACCATGACGTCATGGAACTCTTACCAAGATAATACTTAGGATCGTCAAACATGCGAATGAATGTGCCAAGCTTGGCGAAGGCAGATATCCAAATTTCGTTCTTCTAGATTGGGTTGACTGCGGAACCCCGTTCGAGGCTTTGAAGACGCTCAATGGTCTTTGATAACTTCTTATTCATTCGCAGATCACGAGGATTTTCGCTAAAGACACTTTTTGATCGCCCACTTTTCACACAAGATACTGTTCAACCAATCAACAAGCAGGGATAATATTCAATAAAGAAATAAAGCTTTGTACTACAGCTGGATGTATCTACTACTATCTTCTACTACTACTATAGTCCGAGCGCGTGATGAGGAGAGAGACAGAGAGAGCAAAGAGAAAAAAACGGAAAGACGTTAACGAACACGAGCGCAGATCTGTGTGATGTAAGAATACAGCAGGGGTAATCGGATTCCAAACACCTGCCGCTTTCCCAGCGACAAGCCCCAAAACTCCAACATAAAGATGAAGTTCTTGGATGGGTCGTGAAAAGACATAGAGAGACAGAGAGATATATAAGCAAAGAGACGAAGAGAGAGAGAGAAGAGATAAAAAAAAACGAAGACACGAGACAGCGAATACATATCATCCTTCTATTTGGCCTTGGACTTGGTAGCCTTCTTGGACTTTGAAGTCGCCCTCTTGGCCTTGGACTTGGAAGGCTTGGGAACTTCCTCGAACTCGGGCGTATCCTGGGTTTCTGGAGCCTTTCCCTTTCCCTTTCCCTTGCCCTTGCCCTTTCCCTTCCTCTTCCCCTTCCCCTTGGGTTCGGGAGGAGTCTCGGTCTCGAGGGGGCGACTCGCAATAGCAGCAGCTGCTCTAAAGGTTCCATCGAGGTCCATATCCACCTCAGGCACCTCTAATATAGGCCCGATTAACATCTTATGTTCGATGCGGAAGTTGGTGCTCTTGGCCTCGAGCTGTTTTTCATGGACAGCCTGGGGCGCGTACAGATTCGTGCCCACTGGACCACGACCTCTGAACATATCGATGGTGATTGGCACAAAACCGGAGTACCAGGCGGCTGGTGCGGGCTGAAGGGGGGGAGTGGTGGAGGTAGAGGCTTCGGGAGCCGTGGTGGGCTCGGCGTCGAGGGAGGGGAGGGTGGTAGGAGGAGGAGGAACATCGGTTTGGGGTGCAGGTGAAGGAGGAGTGACGATGACGGGGATTTCAGGGACGGGTTCGGGAGGAGGTGATGGAAGTCCAGCAACTACGTCCTGCGTAGTTTCTGGGAGTGGAAGAGGTTCTTCCAAGGCTTGGATGTCGATGGAAGAGAGGCGGGAGCTAACGGAAGCATGATCGGGAAGATCATCGATGCTTCCCTCGGACTGGGTATATGAATGAGGGGTAACGGTGGCGGACTCGGTAGGAGTGAGGGGGGAAATTTCTGCGCGAGGGGACTTGTTGTCGTCGGTGGCAAAGTCGTCGGCGCCAAAAGTGACGACACTGCTGATGGATTGATTGTCGTCCTGGTCGACTTTATTGGCGGGGTCGAGATACAATTCGTCGTCGATGGCGACGGGACGTCCGGAAACGATCATTGACCTCTTGCTCTTGTAGATCTTGGCCCGACGGGCAATAACGGCGATGCTGGGGACGGCGGGTTCTTCCACATATTTGCGCTTCTTGGGAGATGCAGCGACCTCGACGACATCGTCGTCGTCGTCACTTGCCTTCCTCTTGTTGGAGGCGGGGGCGGACTTCATCTTCTTGGACGAAGCAGTGGGGCCTGCTTCATCCTCAGCCTTGCGCTTAGGCGAGCTAGGGCCGGGTCGGTTATCAACTTCATCGTCAATGAAGTTGATCGGTCTTTTGACGGCTTGACGCTTTCTGGAGACGGGAGCATCAATGTCGTCCTTCGCCTTCCTCTTTCCTGACCGAGGGGAAAGAGGAGGAGCTAAGATAGCTTCCGCGGCGGAAGGGGGGCCAGTGAAGGGAGTAGGGGGAGGGAAGAGGTCGGCGAGTTGAGAGATGATGGAGTCGTGCGCGCTGGAGGTTTGCTCCAAGTAAAGTTGATGAGTGATGTCCATCATGAAGAGGACACACTGTAAGATGCTAACGGGGAAGGGGGGGATATCGGAGAGATGTGCGAGGTGCACATGATCGTTGTCGACGAGCGGCCTGCTCTCCTCAGGGCAGGAGTTGAGAGGGATGAGGGGAGTCAAGTTAAGGGTCGTCCAATCTATTCATGACGTATTAGCAATGAAGAATGACGATGTTAACAAAGAATACATACCATCTGAGAAGAAGCCAAATGTCCAGACTTCGTGGTTGGTGATGGCGAGGATACGGATCTTGTTGGTGAAGCAATGTTGGGTAAGCTGCGCGTAATGAATGCGAGAGTGAGTAACGTGACAGAGGAAAAAAAGGGGTGAAAGGCACGAACCCTGATAGCGAGGGCATCGGCGATTTGGGCTTGAGGCCCGGCGTTGAGAGGATTGATCTATAGATAAGATGGGTTGGTCAGATGATCAGATAACAGGGTCTGAGACAACTTACGTTTCGGGATTCAACGAGGCATTGGAGCTCGTAGGTAGTCAGAACCCAGCGGGGAGAAGCGGCGATATGGAATTTTGGTTTGGTGCCCTTGCTGCTGGGGAGGGAGGCTGAGGGCTGCCATGTGTACCCAGTCATTAGGCTATGGTCGGCGACAGTGTACCCAAAACCGTCGAAGGGGCGGTACACCTTGCCATTATCGACACGGTACTTTCCACGATCCTCGCCATCCTCGGAAAACTTGGATTTCTTCCATTGGAAGGTACGGCGACTAGCCTCTGCTTCTGCTTGAAGGCGGGTGAAGAGCTCATCGTTGGAGAGGGAAGGGACGCCGTTATTGAGATGAGGGGCGAGACTGCGGGCGTGGTTGATAGCACGATGGTAGAGTGAGAAGGCGGGGATGATGTTATGGCTCATCATATAGGTGAAGGTGAATGTATTGTAGATGGTATTATTGAGATGATCGGGGAGGATGTTCCGAGTCGAATCCTCCTTAGTTGGAATGGGAAACTTGACTGACTTATGAGAGGCGTCGGGGTTGAATCCATCATGAGTGAATTTGGGATGGCCACGGCGGCCAATGGGTACGAGGTAGTCGTTGGTCGAGTCGATCGGGGGGATAGGAACCAAGACTGAAAGACAGAATGAGCGATCAAGTCAACCAAGTGAATGAGAGACACTTACAGTTAGAAACGCAGTTGACAAAGACATCCTTCATCAGCTGGCCGACTCTTTGAAGGCGGGAAGGGATCGCGGCTTGGGTGTTGAAGGGGTTCAGTCCGCAGGGCACACCGGAGGGATGCGGTCGAGCGAGAAGTTCTGAGTAACTGGCAGTGGGAAGGCGGGAGGCGATAGCCTGAGGAAGAGGATAACGAGGTTGTTGAGCCATTGCGGGAGAGAGGGGGCGGAAGAAGGAAATGGCAAAAACTTGATCGAGTCTTCACCCGCCCTTGGACGATAAAAAGCAGAGGGTGGTTGCTACAGGCTGATTTAGAATAAGTAGACGAGTGGAGAGGATTTTGGTTGCGACGGGGGGAGAAGGTCAAAGAGGCAAATGGATGGGAGGAATATTGAGATGCAAGTGAATCGGCGGGAGCAATTTCCTTGGAGAGTAATCAGGTGGGTGAGTGAAAGCTGAAGTCCCCCAAATTTTGCACCCGCAACAGGGTCTCACGGTCACTCGTTTGTTTTGTGACATGTCCATGTTTACAAAGTTATGCTATTCAATCGTAAGTATATGTTTAGCGTTGAAGAATGTTTGTTTAGCGTGAAAAATGTATGTTTTGCATGAACAGCGCTTGTTTTGAAGAAAATTGTGAAAAAGTCGAGTATCTCCACTTTCAAACTCAGCACAGCGCCACAAGATCAAGGTGTTTACGAAAATAGTGCGCTGAGTACAGATTGTCCGCTCATTGGTCGCACATTCAGCGCCATTGCCCAACCCATTGACCTCGCACCTACTCTCAAAGTATATCGTATATTGCCATACCTTTGAAACTCACCTTGAAACCATTCAAATGCGCCCACCAATCACAGATCGTGAGCAAATTTAAAACCAGCCAATAAGATTCCAAGGCCTTCCTGAAAAGGAGATTTAAACGTCCGACCAGGGTCTATTTCTCGTTCGATTAGGCTTCTTTCGGTCCAGCTTCACTCTTTCATCCCCTCTTTCCCTCTCCCTTTTCCCGTCATCGTCAACTATCGCTTTGCCCCATCCTCAAGCCTTTATTTACATACTCCCCACCGACGCGTGTATTGGCCTTGGTTGTCAAGGAGTGACTCCTGACGCGTCCATCCCTCCGTGCACCGAACCAGGACAATTCTATTGTCATCAACAGATCTCGATCGACAACCAATGTCTTTTTCTCCACCCAAGCCCTTCTTCAGTCCCCATTCCTATAAAGTCTCTGCCTCAGAGGCGGACATCTCGTCCGCCCTTCCTCGAACCCCCCTCCGCCTCATGAAATCCGTTGACCAAGTGTCGCGCCAGTTGCTGGGTCAACTCAACGACGACAATAACTCTCAAGCACCCACCATCCCCGATTCTCAAGTAGACCACTCTCAAGACAGCTCCAGTGCTTCAAGTCGTTCTCGTGGTCCCTCCCCAGAACCTAGAGGCTTGGATCCTTCCGACAATCTTCGCGCCTATTGTGCCGGTGCTATTCTTCCTCCTATCCCCTCAGACCTTCAAAATGCTATCGAAGAGCATATGGCCACCCTCCTCCAACAGACCAGTCCACAAGCCAATTCTACCGTGATGACCGTGACCAACGTCCGCGCTCGGCGTACTAAACTCGCCGCTAAGCCGAAAGAGGGTTATCGGGTCCTAGCGGAGATAGAGAGGATTGAACAGAGTGACATTTATTCAGCCGTTCTTGCCTGTAAGTATTCGTTGTTCCTCTTGCAACAACACGTGACTTCAGGGACATGAGAAATAACGTTTGAACTTTCCCCATAGATCATTTGGAGAACACGCGCCACAGCCCGATAACATCCTCTTATCTTGAGGAGCGCTTTCCAGGGATCGTACCTGAAAACAAGGGCGACGAGATGAAGGCTCGTCGTGCTGCGATGGCTTCATTTCCCTTCAAGCTCGCCTCTCAAGGTTTCGTCGTCGACACCTCAATCGATCTAGACGAAACAGACTGCCCGACTCCTAAAGCCTCCACAACCCCTTTGCCACCCATCCCGTCATTTGGTGATGACGCTCCCCCAGGTCTTTACAGAACGGGAAGTGGTCTCGGTGGATTCATGGAGTTGGAAGAGTCCCTAGATATGTCCATCAGAGAGACATCATCATCGCTTACCTTTGAAAATACTTCCCTTCCCACCTCTCAACCCACCTCCGCCTCTTCTTCATCATCTGCTTCATCAATCGCGTACATCTCTCAACTCTCCCATCTCCTTCGTCAGACCCTTCTCCCCACCGCCAGCAGCATTCTCAGTCTTCATGAACCTGAATTGCAGGAATATGAATGGTTTGGCCCCGAGTCTGGGATTCAAGGATTGGATAAGATCTTCGGTGGCCGCAATGGACTCATGGGATGGGATGGAAGGATTTGGGGAAGACGTAATAATTCCGATGGATGGTCCAGAGGTCCCAATTGGACTCCAGAGTCGTCCACTACTGCAGAGATGAATTTCCTATTGGCAGTCCAGCCACCTTGGTAAGCCTCTTCACCGGATCTCTTGTGTTTCTTTGGCTGACATGGTTTACAGGTGCATGCCTCGACAGAACTTTGTCGATTTCAGTCAAGCGCAGGAGGTGAGTGATATCTGTCGCGCCGTTGTATATATCACTTACGTTTTGACTGCAGTTCACCGATGGTATTCGAGGCGAAACTTCCTTCGACCTGTACGAAAAACTTTGGGCCACGGTGAGTAATTGTCTTGGTCTCTTATTGGATGATGTTGACGTCTTCGACCTTAGCTGTTCGATGCTTGCTCCCAGCTGAAGATTCGTTACTTTGCAATTACCAGTTACGAATATATTGCCTTTGGATGCTTCGATCAATGTGAGACTTTCCGTCAAATTAGCCTTGCGGTTTATTGATTTACCCAAATTGCCGTGATTAGCATTCAAAGTTGGTTACATCACTCCTCCCATAGAGAATAAGCCCCGAGCACCCGGAGCCGGAGATAGGCGAGAGCCCTCTATTTTGGAAACTCTCGTGTACTGGATGAGATCTTCTCTGGGAAATCATGAGTACCAGTGGACTGTTCCCGATAGGCAAAGCGCTCTTCTCGGCGTGCCTAGCGAGATCGTCGGGGAACGCAGAATCCGAGAAACTCAACTTGCTCAGAGGGTAGATTGGGAGGTCACGGCACGGCCCGGTAGAGGTGTTAAGCGAGTATTTATGGAAGACGAGAAGGCGGTCCAGGTTATTCTCGAATGGGATCCTGACTGTCATCGCAATGACGACGAAGTCGAGAGTCTTTCTCGTTCTCATAAGCGTGCTCGTCGATCGGGGGATATCGGAGGAGACGACTATCCAGAATTCTCTCGTATGTCACGTCTTCCAGAAGCCGAAGGAGAGGATGAAGATGATGGATATGATACCGAAAGGGGTAAACGTCGTGCGCCCTTTGATGTGGAAGTCGAAGAAGAAGATATGGAGGATGATGAGAGTGAAGATTTGAGATGTGGGTCAGGGTCGGGATCGGGAACTTGGGTTCATCCTTCTGGTTACCCACTTCGTGCCACTCCCGCTCGTGATAGTTCGACTGCGACTTATAGAAGAGTGTCGTCTACCACTCGTCGGACGTCAACCAGTCAGACCGATAGTAGGGCTGCTAGACCTATCGCCCCAATGCCCAAGAGACACCGTGCCAAATCGGTCGCATTCGCTGTCAAGACTGAAGACGAAGAAGATTATCTTGATAAGGAGTTGGCTGGTCAAGAATGGATTCGAAGAGCTGGAGTTCATGGAAGGGATGTATTCGATGACGACTTGGGAACGCCTCAGCCCATCGCTGCCGCTGCAGAAGTGGATGATGTGGTCATGGGAAACATGGACACCGAAAGAATCCCTGTTGCATATCGCACTCGTGGCAGATCAACCTCTCAACATCCTCAAAATTATCCTACCCCTCCCCCCTCCCGCCTCCGACACGGACGATTGTCCGCCTCAGCTCGTCGAGAGATGTCTTCACCGATCAAAACTGTTGGGCCTCCAATGAAAAAACGTCGGATGTTGTTGGTCAGGCCAGAAAGATCTTTACCCTCAAGGCCACCCGCAACGTCGTACAACCTACGTCAACGAAGAAAATGAATGCATTGATATTATCAAGTCACGTATCTCCCCCTCATCATAATAATCGTCACAGATTTTCGTTTTTTTCCCCTTCGCTTCCCCATCGAACTTCCACGATCTTTATGACTTATAAATATCCATCGCAACACACTCGTTCGACGTGTTTTTTTGTTTGCTGCTGCTCGCTCTCTGTCTCTGTTTTCGTTTTCGTTTTGCTCTCACGGACGTTGCTCATCGATTTTCTTTTTTCTTTTTTTCTAGTTTTATCTTATGTGCCCTTTCTCCTCAACTGATGTGTATTAGATTTTTGTCAGGTTGTATCACAGATTACAATGATGAGTTTCGTAATTTACTCTTTATCCTTAAACACTGTGAAATGGTGTGATATGGCGCGATGAGGTCTTATGAATGAGTGGTTCACACGGGGGAGTTTTCGTGTTCAACAGTGACGTCGACCGCGACTATATAAGCTCCCATTTTTTATCTCAACAATGTATGGTCGGGTGTCGATATCTCGCTTGGGTAAATGTCAATCCTGGCGTCATATATCGACCTCCGCCGTCGTGGGCCATAATCCATTAGTGCGTCCAAGGTTTATGCGATGGTCGAACTACTCAAAAACTATCAACACTTACTGACGTCGACCCATCATCTGATTAGGGCCTTCCTCATTCAAATCGACCACCACCTCCTAAGATTCCAACCCGCGGCGGGCCTCCTATCAAACGATCAATACCTCATGTGAAAAAAGTTGTAGCTGTAGCCAGTGGAAAAGGAGGTGTCGGGAAAAGTACGGTTGCAGGTATAACCATTTTTGTCTTACTATGACATACTCTATCGCTTAGACCTTTTTGAATGGTAAAGTCAATCTGGCACTTTCAATGGCACTCAATCATCCTACCAAAACAAGACCGCGAGTAGGAATACTGGATCTGGATATTTTTGGACCTTCGATTCCAAAATTGATGGGCTTGGAGAATGTCCCCGAGCCAGAGTTAACCCAAGGTTGTAATCGAATTGTCCGGCGGTATATTTCCCTCCGTTGCTCACGCTCCTTTTTTTTTCTTCCTTTCCATATAGCTGGCGCACTGGTTCCGCTGTCCAATCATGGTTTGAGTTGCATGTCCATGGGATTTTTACTTCCGTCTTCGACAACCGGTTCGAATGCGGATACGCCTGTCGTTTGGAGAGGCCTCATGGTGCAAAAAGCTACTCAACAGCTTCTCTTCGATGTTGATTGGCGAGGTCGCGACGGTGCAGGAGTGCCAGAATTAGATCTTCTCGTCATCGATATGCCCCCTGGAACTGGGGATGTCCAGTTGACTCTGGGACAACTTGTCAAAGTTGACGGTGCGCAATTTTTGCTAGCCTCTATTGATGATTCTAAGATGTCATTTTAGGTAGTGTCATTGTGTCAACTCCCCAGGATGTCGCCCTTGTGGACGCTCGGAAAGGTGTTGCGATGTTCAAAAAAGTAGATGTCCCCGTAAGTGTTTTCATCCCACGCGTCTTCCAAACAAGGGAATTTTCTAGCGCGTCGGCTACTTTATCTCAAAACCGTCGTTCGCTGACTTTCCGACATTACCGGCGGCTGTACCGCATTCTTGTTTTCAGATTCTAGGGCTTCTTTTGAATATGTCCCACTATACTTGCCCCTCTTGTACAACGCCCCACCGATTATTTGGTTCACCCGAATCCTTCCGGAAGGCGGCTGCTGATCTATCGCTGGATATACTTGGCGAACTACCTCTAGTCCCACAAGTTTCGGAAGGAGGAGACATGGGCAGGCCAGTTATGCTTCTCTCTGAGAAACAGATCAATTCAGATACCGGCGCCAAAGAAGTGACCTCTGTCATGAAAGAGGTTGCTCAGGCTGTCTGGAGGCGCATTGACAGCTCGGCTTGATCACCAGAGAGTGGGCTAGAGAGCTTGAAACGCGATTAAGATCTATGTTGACGTTGTTGTTTCAGATAGCTATATTTGTCACTTATTGTTTTGTCGGTGGGCGGAATGGATATCCTAATTGAGGTCGCGCAACCCATAGCGTGACCGCCGCTGGAGCCCGTAATTGATTCCGTACACTTTCTGTGCATCCAATGTATTGGAGTTCACGACTCGATTCGCGTGCATCAACGTTTTGGCGGGGTTAGGTGGTCACGATATGCGCCGCTCACGTGACGTCATTCAGTCTCGTCTCAAATTCGGTGTATCACCAACGCCTGTCGGTACTCCGATACACATTTTCTCACTGTAATGGCATCTTGAGGATTCCCAGTCTGATTATTCGCTTACCATATCGAACGTCATCTAAAGGAACTGATGGATCCCGGTGACTTGGCTCACCCACAGATTGTCAACTCTTTCCTACGTTTCTGCCTTGGGAACACCAACGATACCCAACTCTCAACTCTTCCGAAGCAAAACAACTTCTTCCGGCGGCTCATGGTACATCCTACAAGCGAGTCAATGTCACCACATGCAACATCCTCAGTTGCATTCATCAAGAGTTTTCAACGACTTCTTCGGTTTTTCCGACACGCTCCCTTTCCACAAATGACAAATCGAAGCTCACTGACCATGGGACTGAACCGCAGGCAGCTGCTGTAGTATATAATCCTCTCGTCCTCGACACCGACGTTATCCAACAACATCTCCAACGTCTTCAAACAAAAAACATGGTCAAGTCTTCAGTCGTCGCAGCTTCTCTCCTCGGATTCGCTGCCTCTGCAGCTGCCAGAACCTTCACCGTCTACAATGCTTGCCCTTTCACTATCTGGCCCGCAGTCGTGCGTTCGCTCCTGTGATTTCCTGATCCCTTTCATATAGAATTAACACGTGATCTTTCAGTTCACTGATCTCAACGTCGGTTCTGCCGTCCCAGCCGTTGAGACTGGTTGGGAAGCACCTGCGTGGTCCGTCAAAACTTTCTATGTGCCAGACAACTGGAAATCCGGCCGTATTTGGGTAAAGAGGAGTTCGCTTTCTTAAACAAACATCCCATTTCTGATATCCCTGCCAATCATAGGCTCGTCGCAACTGCAACTTTGGCAGCAACCCTGGTCCAAACAGCTGCCTTACTGGTGGCTGCAATGGTGGTCTCAAGTGCGATTCCCGCACTGGTACTGGTGTTCCTCCCGCTTCCCTTGCTGAATGGACACTCGATGCCAACGGTGCCGACTGGTACGATGTCTCCCTCGTCGACGGATACAATCTCCCAATGAGAATCTCAAACAACAAAGGTTGCCCCGTAAGTTTCGAGTTCATCTCGTCATCAACAGGCGTGACTGAAACATCCATGTTCTAGGTTGCTGAGTGCGCAACTGACTTGGGACCAAGCTGTGCGTCCTTTTATGACCCAATGTCGATCTCATGTTAATCTGATCATCTCTTTACAGGCCCTGCTGCTCTCAAGGGTCCATACGATTCCAGTGGATTCCCCGTTGGCTGCAAGAGCGACTGCTTGGTTGATCCCAACCCGACCAACTCCAAGTCTTGCTGCTCTGGCCAGTACAGCACTCCTGCCACTTGCCCTCCATCGGGTGTTCCCAACTACAACTACTTCAGTGAGTTGACTCTCATCCTCGATCCGTAATGTGTCTCTGAACAATTCTTGCCCCTTTCAGAGAGCCGCTGCCCCAGATCCTACGTCTATGCTTACGACGAGAGCTCCGGAACCGCGCTCTTCCAATGCGCATCAAACCTCAAGGCCGATTGTGCGTATCACAAATTGATACCCTGTATCACACGCTGACAGAGACCACTTTTCAGATACCTTGACCTTCTGCCCCTGAAGAGTCTGATGCGGGTTATGTATCGATTGCTGAATAGTCAATAGGGTTTAATAAAAGAACTGTTAAAGCGTATTACACTTTATACCGTCCCTGCTCCACTCTGTGCCAAGACATCCTATTTGGATTTTCCATCATAGGGATCACCAATGATGAAACGAGTGAAGGCTGTATCGAATTCACTACCATTGAAGCGTAAGAGCAGAGGCGACGATGACAATAAGTCT
>WSUA01000334.1:4654-20454 GCA_019633455.1 Tulasnella sp. 419 | reverse complement strand
TTGAGACAATACACAGGCCTCAACTCCGCTTTGCTTGGCGAACGGCGATTCACTGTAATCGAATGAAATCGTGAGCAATTGTCATATCCACTGAGAGGGTTGGACTATTCATATCCACCGGTATTTTCGGGAAGCACAGAGCTATGAGACTGTCTCATGGATAAGTCTGTTATTATCGATTCAACATATTCAGTTTTATCCTGCTTACTACAATTCCGAACCGGCTTGCTGCAAAGCATTCTCCTATTGCCCGGTGGAGATCGGATGGTTCTGAGGGCCGGCTATTAATAACTAAGGACACCACAATGAGAATTTAGATCCACATATTTGAATAGTGAGCCATGTTTACACAGGAACTGGTAAGCCTGAAGAGAGATGAAGATCTAGATCTTGTGAGGTTAAAAGTGCTGAGAAGAGTCGGATATACCTTGTTTAGTGCCCCCTCCATGCTTATAAAGCCTTGAAGCCGCATTCCATCTCTTGAAATATCAATTTCGTCCACATGCTGAAAACCGTACTCAGGTCTCCGTTACAAAAAGTTGTAGCACATGATTACCTCTGCCAAGGCGCGGCCATATATGATATGGAATACGGAGAGCATTGAAGTTGACTGGGACATTGGATGTGCTGAGCTCTAAATCATGTACATGGCCGGTGACCAAAAATCTAACCTTTGGGATTGTTAGTAGGCGGATTTTACCGGAGCTACCGTTGGGATCTCCAGTCCATTTATCCAGTGTGAAGGATACATGAGGCGACACAAGCGCAAAAGTCTCTATGTCCCTACGGATCTTCTCAATAGTGCGTGTGGAGCTTGGATGAGATCGACGCCGCACAGGGAGCTATATGAACCAGATGACATGAATTCTTGATACGAGAAACAAGCATCTTAGATCTCACATTGTAGAATGCTTCTCGCACCAGGATGGTAGTTCCTGAGTTGGAACGTTTCCCTGTCAGAGCCGGACCTGCATAAAGTTGTTGTCCTCCCTTGCAATATTGATAATAAATTTCAGTGTTCCGGTTTTTCAATGACATACAGACCACATAATATGATATGCACCTGAATGATGGACGTCCATGTCTCTCTTTGTGAGGCAGTACGCGACGAGATCTCGATGCATGACACATCAGAAGCAGAAGCTAGGGCTATGTAGAAATCTCTTAATAAGGTGGCAAGGTCTTGTGATCAAATGAAGGACGTGCCTTCTCCCCGAAATCCAAATGTAGGACCTTCTCCGGTCGCATAAGATTCATAACTTTTAGATGTAGCTTTGGAGAGTTTGTCAATAAATCGAGGTAAAACGATCCAAGGTTGCAATTGACACAACGCACCATATCGCCCAATGAGAGCCATGTTCTCCCGAGATATACCGGTGCCATTGTCTTTTACCCAACAGGTCCACTCATCGGGATTAACACCGACTTCAATGTGCTGCGACTTTGCATCCAACGAGTTTTGAACTAATTCAGACACAATCTGTGCTAAAGTGGTGAGGATTTGAGTGGAGCGAATTTGGGATCTGGTTTCTTCGGATAATGCGTTCATTTGTCAGTGAAGGTCTTTGGATTACAACAAGTAAAACATTGAGCAACAGACGACGTAATTTACTCGCGATTCTGAGTTTGAAAGATGAAAAGAACGAACGAACACCTGTACAAACAATTCACCCCAAGTTCAACTACCAGATTCGCACAGTGATGTGCAAATGCTATATGACAGTGGTGATCAGAAATCTTTCCATTCGTCATCCTCATCATCCACTTTCTTGGTTGCTTTTGATTGCGTCGTAGATGAAGAACCTACTGCCGAGCCTCCATGCGACCCAGACCCTCCATGCTGATGCTCCAGAGATGCTTCAGCGGTATCAAACTCTCCGAAGAAGTCGTCCCCATCGAATGTGCGACCCTGATCAGCGGGCAGAGAAGAATATGGTCCTGTGCTTGGACCGGATACAGTGGATCGTACAGTTTCCATCACATCGACGCCGAATTGGTGTTTACCCCATTCATTCGCACCGGAGGCCATGTCAGTTGCTCGTTTGGTGGCTTCACTCATGTATCCGGCCGCAGCAGCTCTGAGGGATGGATCCATCGCTGGTTGAATAACGTTCTCGGCTACTACCTTTGTAGCACCTGCAGCCATACCAGCAAATAGGCTCCAGCCTTTTCCCAATGCCTTGACTGGATCATTTTGGAAATCTGATAGGGTGGGTGCGTTTGCCGAGGAGAACCCAAATGAAGGGTGTTGCGAGGCATCTGGAGTGGGTGTGGAACCGAATCCCTCATATCTCCCACCTTGTGAGGGTGGAAGGCCGCTGGGTCTCGCGGCGTTCGTCTACGGAAAAAATATAGTGAATGTTTGTTCACTGATCCTGGCACACGTTTTATCGCTTCATCGCCTCACCTGGCCAAGGCCTGCAAAGTAAGCTTCATTGGCCAGCTTGACATCATCACCAGATGGAGTCGAGTTGCTTAACGTCGAGCTACGATTGCCAAGAGGCGAAGGCGAATGTGTTCTAGCTGATGCTCTCGCTTTTCGCAAGTTTTGATTGCTTGCTGGCACGCTGGGAGTTTCGACGCTGGTAACAGGAGGGTGTGATGGTGACCATGATCTGCCTTCAAGATCAGCTGTTAACTAAAAACGATTGAGTAGAGAGAAGAGTTTAAAAGAAGAAACGAATGTACACACTTTGTCCCTATATTGTGTAGCCGCCCAACAGTGGTATAGCTCAGGGAGGCCCATTCCCTCAGAGTATCCTCCATCATCGGGGTATGATTTTAGAAAGTTCCTGAATGGTAAATTGCCTCCAATCTGTAGCAACGCCCACGTTAAGAAAATAATTGGGAAATGCTGTAATAAGCCATGTCCGAGTGACACCTTACCTTCATGCGTGCAAGCTGGTCTTCCTTCCACGTGTCCATCGTAATGGACCGGATAAATGAAACATGGACTCCGAAAGAACGATGTACGCCTGAGCAGGTCAGACACACAAAAATCGCAAAGCTCACGGAGGCCCATTGCGGATTGGGTGCTCCACAATCAAAGCAAGCTAAAGGGTAAGAAAAATCTGGATCAGCATCTCAACCCCACAGAGAAGGGGAAAGGGCCCATTGGCCGATGGGCATCACTTTTGTTCCCGAGATCTTCCCGTTTTACGAGTTCGAGCAACTCTTGCTTTGCATAGACTTCAGCCATTGATATGAGATCGATGTGGGCTCAAGCGACGGAAAGAGAGTGTGTGAAGTTATTTGCCTCTGCGGCACTTGAATCACAATGCGACAGCATGCCCCTGATAAATGAAGTGAGATATTGAACCGCGCTGATCATAGATTTCATCTGTATTCATAGGCTATTCGGACCTATGTATAGTCAGAATTTAGCAATCTTTTGAATCTGGATGGTGTCGTAATCCTAGTGCAAAAGGAAAGCGAGGTCCTCGAGCAAACACGCGGCGTCATTGTGTCTCTCGGTTTCACCTTGCGATTGCATTGCTCATCTGGGATATTCAACACGCATACGTCGTCTCGGACCGGGTACTCGCTCATATTTATCCTTTCCAGGCCTTGAGGTAAATCAAGCTTGATATTTGACCAAAGTTCGGGCCTTCTAACGAGCGGCCTTGTGACCTGTGACGACCAACTGGCCAGGTGGAAGAAGGGAGTCAAAACCGAAAAGAAGCTAGATCTGATCTGCGCACACAGATCTACGTCGTATTCCTGTGAGTAAGGCGTCTTGAAACTTGACTGTGGTTTACTTGGAAATTGCCCTGTGGTGCATCGCCCGGCAAGCAATTGGGGTGTTCTGAGTAGCACACACACCATTCGCACACACCCCTCGTCTCGTCATCCAGTCTTAGTCCCTTGTTTTCTTTCTTTTTATGGCCGTCACAGCCGAATCAAAAACGCTCCGATCATTCCATCTTCTCTATCACACGCCCTTCATCACCCCATCACCATGTTCCAGACTGGGTACGGACATTGGTTTTTCTCGGGCCAATCATCGTTATTTCCAGGTTCTCCCTTTTCTTGCGTGAGGCCCCAGGCTCGTCATCACTTGACGTGAATACCCATCGGATGAAGCGAACACACGAGAGAGAACTTTCCATCATCTACGTATTTTGTCTACCATCTCTCTTGTATATCTAGCCGCCTTTTTCTCGAAGCATCTCTTTAAAGTTTCAACTCCCCTCTTTGTCCAAGGAGCCACTACCTCATCATTTCACCACCCTTCCTACACCGCAGAGCTCTCAGTGACTGAATAGCCACAATTTTCATTCCAACAGCTGGTCTGGTATAAGATGCAATCTCAACACCCCGATAATCGCCGCTCCAACCCTGCCACCCAATCCCAAGCACCCCCTACCGGTTCACTTCAACGATGGGGAAAATGGGAGAATAATAGGTCAGTGATATTCTAGTTACTGGTTCATATCTAGATAATTAATCTGACCAAAACAACTGGTAACTTTTTCGTAGACATTATTCGTTGGAAGTGGTGCAACATCCCGAACGCGCCAGAATGTGTGGATTTGGTGATAGGTAAGCATTTTACGTTCATAATATTAACTCGCAGTACAGTCAATCATACTTAAGTGGTTGATGGTACTGGGAGGGATGTGTATGATTGGAACTGAACAATTGTAATCTGCCTCTAGGGATCGCCGTCCATTAGCGCCCGCTGTAATAGCATCAATGGTCACCAGAGATGAGAGTAATAACATCGTTGACGCGGAGTATGTCTCATCTATTACTTTTGTATGAAAGTACTGACGAATGAATCACTGCAGTGACGTCGAGATCAGCTTTTTCCTTGTCACTTGTGATTTGTGGTCTGCGGACGGAACTACAGAGGTTAACCTAGTGCGAAATCCGTCCTCACAATCAGCTAACCGCAAAAGGAGAGGCGAACAACAAACACCCAGCTATCCCGCAAGCGAAGACGGAGATGGATCTCCCCCTTATGCTCCAGGCCCTTCAAGTGCATCTTCCGCTTCAGGAAAAGTGCAGACGGGGCAGGTATGGTATCAGCATGTATCATTGGGGCCTTAGCTAAAACCATGTCTTCTCGCAGGACATACAGCAATATAGCACCCCAGTCCAGTATCCGGTTGCAGGCCAACCTGCCAGTTACGGTTCAGCTGGCTCGGCATCTTGGAGTTAGTAACCGCCCTACTTGTGATAGCTGATAGCAGTGGTTGACGTCAGCTATTCTTGATTCATTTTTGCAGTGTCTTCCGCCGCACCAGGAGCTAATTGGGGTGGAGGAACAAATTCCTCTCCGGAATACGAGCCATCACCAGGCGTGAGTCCAGTGCAATCCAACATCACTATCAATTGAAGGCTCATATGCAACTGTGCTTTCAGGGCCAGACACCTCAGTGGACCGGTGGGCAGATGCCGGGATATGGGGAAGTACCAGAGAATTATCCCTCAACCAACCCCATGGAGTCCTACGATGTACGCATGAGCGCCATTCCGTCTGGTGGAGGTCATCCATCTACTTCGCAAACTGTTGGGTCTTCCCGCCCCCAACAGGATGCGGGCTTTTCTTCGGACTACACTAGAACCCTTGTAGGGCCACTCTCCGCTGGTGCTGCTCGACTTCTCGACGAACACGGAGCACCTGGAATCTTTTTCACATTTCAGGATTTGAGCGTTCGGACAGAAGGTGCGTCAATAAGCTCGGTCAATGATTCGTTAACTGAAACCTCCAATAGGTCAGTTCCGCCTTCGCTTGCGACTGATGAACATTGGATCGTGAGTAATCCTCTTAGAATATTCTGGATTATGCACTAAACGTGTAATTCGGACAGACCCGGTGGCACTCGAAGAGTAAATGAAGACGTATCACCGGTTCTTGCGCAAACATACACCAACGTTTTCACTGTCTATTCAGCCAAGAAGTTCCCAGGAGTTCCTAAGATGACTCCGTTGTCCCGAGCATTCGCCCGCCAAGGTGAGTGGCAACTTCACTGGTGGTTACAAATTGTGTCTAAGTTGTAATCTATCTTATAGGTCAGAAGTTACCTTTGGTGAGTGACCCTTTGATTGCCGTATCGATCGCCCAACTGACATTCGATATCACTCTAGCGCCAGAAAGCTGGGTCACGAGAGGGAGGGAGAGGCCAGGAAGGAGAGTCGGATGACCAGGAAGATGAGGAGAGAACCAGCGAGTGAAGACACGGATTGCATTGATGCGCACTGGTGGCGTTTACTTGTCCCATCTGTACATACTCCACATTTTAGTCCCGCAGGCCGTGCCTCACCGAATCACAACACCTTGTTGCCATTAGCTTCGATCGGGGTTGGTTCTGGATCCTTCGATACTTCCGTTTCTGCCACATGGCCACGCCATATACGCTGCCGCCTGTGTTTTGGTTTGCTGCTTTTGGGGCCTTGTTTTGAGACTTGACGTATTGCCTGCATTGTTCCTGGGAACTTCTCCTCGATATGGCGGAGAATAGCTGACGCCCCAATTGGATCATGTGGTGCATCCTGAAACTCCTGGCCTGGAACTACTGCTGAAATTAGATATCCACGTGAAAGTCTTAATATGACGTTGTGAAGAGCATTCAACGTGGCGGAGTGTACCTTCCATACTTTATTAAAGTTGGCTTGGACAAGCTCAATGGGAAGGACGGGCTCGTTCATGATGTTCGATCGTTCTTGAAATGGCGATTGAGTGGTCCGCAAAGCGGACGGTTCTGGCCGACTGGAATCCTCTGGGTCCGAAATAAATAGCGAGTGAGGATGGGGATTTCGACAATGAGGCTTTTGGTCCTGCACCTGTTGACGAGGAAGGATTACATTTTCAATGACGTGGAATGCTCTTTCAGGTAGTCCTGCGCGGACCATCGCGACGGAGAGATAATTCCAGTTATGATGATCGAAGACAAAGCCCTTCTTCTCAAGTAAGGCCCATGTATCTATTATTTCGTCATAACGACCAGCTGCTGATAAGGCGTCGATATAGATGGATAGAGCGGAATTTAGCAACCATGAATGGGAGAGCTTAGGTACCGCATCTGTCTGAGTGATAGACTGGATAACGCGTGCACTCTCCCCTTCATCCAAGATGCCGAGTATCTGAGTCCAAACTTGCTGTACCCGACCAATGTCTCCGCTAAGCCTGTGTGCGTCCAGAAGTTGAGTCAAGACTCGGATATGGGAGTCCAGCCCAAGCGTCTGAAGTATCCTCCGGTAGTGTTCCACCATTTCAGGGCTACCCCTCTGTGCATGGGCTTTCAGCATCGGCACAATCATCTCGATGATGCATTGCTCGTAATGATCGGATTTGATTGGATCATCCTTTATCATCTCTACCACTCGGTTCAGGAAGCCTTCGGCAACTTGAAGACTTTCTCGAGTGTTGATGCTGCCATACGCTTTCATGATGTGAACACATGCTGGGGCCAAAGGCCTCAATCCTCGACGCACAATCTCCTCGAAGATAGCCTTCGCTTTTGATCTTTGATCCAATCGTAGATAACCCCCCATGATGATAGTCAATGGTCGGGCGGAGATCAGTTCGTTACTTGTGGAGGTGGTGCTACACTCCAGCTCATTGAGTAGGTCCATAGCCGTAGTCAGCTGTCCACCATTGCAAGCTGACTGGATCAGATGACAATAGGAGGTTTCGTCCGTCGATATGCCGAGATCCTTCGATTTTTTGAACATTGCATGAACAGTGCGGAATGGTACTCCAGTCTGCACGTAGGCCTTTAGGAGTTGGTTCAGCACATGCGTGGAACGTAGTAGATACGAGTAATGATGGGATTGCAAATAATCCACAATATGGATTACCCCCGCCCAGGACGAACATTCGAGATGCAGGTCCAAAAGACTTGCTACAAACAGCGGATCCGGCTCAATGCCCTCACGCAAAGCTTGCTTCGCAAGTGCTTCTCCCGATTTGAGGTCCTTCCTCCTAGCGAAAAGCCTAATTAAGATTGTGTAGGTAACCACGTCCCTTATCGATCCCGAGGCCTGCATCTGATCCAGTGTATTATGAACAGAAATGATGTCCGAGTTGGTCACGTGGAAATCGAGAATGACATTGTACAACCCCGTGTCGAATGCCAATCCAGTCTCCGATGCACGTGCGTGCCAACGTCTGAACCCATCACCGTCTCCCTTCTTCAAGTATGCATTCATGATGGCGGTAAAGTGTGTGACATCTGGACGCATGACTGAGTCACCTGCGTTTGTGGGTACGAAAAACCTCTCGAACACGCTGACTGCTCCATCCGCATCTCCTGTAGCAGCTCTAGCTTGCAGAAGCTGTGTTACGTGGTGAGGCCTGATCTGGTTGGTTCGAGATATCAAGTCGAAGGCTTCTTGCGCAAGGGCGATGTCACCCTGTTTAGCGTAGATCTTCAGCGCAGCATCATGAATGAAGGGACTGGATATGGCCTGAATTCCTTTTGATGGGAGGAAGTCGTGAAGAAGTTGATGTGCTACGATGACCTGGCCATTGTCAACAAGGGCATTGAGGGTAGCTGCCCAACTTGGTGGATCAACCTTCATCTTGTTAAGCCTCATCGCGCGAAAGTATTCCTCGCTTTCTCGTGAGAGTCCTGCCTTGGCGATGGAGAAGAGGTAGAGGGATGCCAAGCGAGATGAGTTTCGTGGAGAATAATGGGTGCTGTTGAGAAGAGAATTACCAGCTACGGGAGCTGAGATACATGCATCCATTATAATGTGCAATATCGCTTTTCCGTGTCGTGCCATGCTTGGATCCGCATCAATGGATTTGTGGCGGAGATATGGCCGGAGGAGGGCCCAGTGCCTGAGCACAAGATCGAAAGCGATTGAGATGTCGCCTTGACGGAAGCGCCACAAAAGGAGGAAGCGGTGGAGTGTGGCGATAGTGAGCCTTCCATTTGTCATGCGCACTCGACTGTAATAATGTCTGTGCGAACCAACCTTGTAGTCGACAGACCGTCCTAGCCGATCGATTCCACGCAGGTCTCCGCGAAACACTTGTTCTTGAACGCTCCAACATAAGAAACGATGCGGCTCCTTCTCCATCCATCCCTGACTACCAAGTGCTTTCAACACTACACCAAGCCTGCGACCCATTTCTGCAGGATCTACTCCTTCCTCTAGACCTCGCTCCCCATATCTTCCAAATGCATCCGCTAGTAGTACCAGTGTCTCTGAGTCGGCATTGTATCGATCAGCATCGAAGGTCTGGCAAACTACATCCTGATTGGCCGCAGGATCTTTCAACGCCTCCCGAAGTTGAATCGATGCACTCCCTGGTGAACGATTCATATCTGCTGTATTTGTGCGAAGCGAAGAGCCGGAAGATAGTGAACGTGAATATCCCATGCATGTCCCAATATGGGATGGATGATCTGCAAGAGTAATGCTCGATCACAGACTTCAATGCGTTTCAAAACTTATGCATACCAGGGAATACGGGGAAGTCGGAACGCAGTAAGGATTGAGTTATGCCTACAGCTTCCAATGACACCGGAGTCTGCCATAGTTGGCGACACTGTGACAGCAGGGATCGAAGAACATAACCCTGATGTCGTAGCGATCTGCGACATTTGTTTGTATGCAAGAAAGAGGAAATCGGTGCTTCATGAAACTGGTTAATGGCTCGAGGATATACCATAGAGTCTATCGAAGGGGAGTTTTGTGAGTATGATTTCACAAAAAAAAACTGTTCTTTTACCCACTTGGATTATCCTGTGTAGGTTATTGGAGTGAAGCTCAAAAAGTAACGGGGAATGAACATGCGTTGCTTGTCGACCTAACTTGTTTGTTACAGGGGTGTGATTTTTTAATTTTTTAAATAAGGCAATAGTCCTACTAAACTTTGAATATGTCGACGAAGCCGGAACACGAAATTATTTATGTGGACAGCGGCTCACCTTTAGAGCAGCAATGTAGGAATGTAAGAATCAAAGGTGAATCGTGAATTACTAAACAAGCGAGGCATATGCTAATCTGGACCGCTGGAATCTTCTGGACACCTCTTCAATGAGGCAGTCTTTGTTGATGAACAGAAATTTCCCTTGGAGACTGAGATAGATCAGTGAGTACAGACTTATAATAATTAATATTCCTTCCTAACCAATGATGCCCACTTTGATAGATATGACGAACCTGGCTTATCCGCTCACTTTCTTTTACGTCTCCTACCTTCCCTCGAACCTATAGGAACCGTGCGGATAGTAATGAAGAACTACAAGATAGGACGCCTCTGCATTCTTCCTGAGTATCGAAAATATGGGTTTGGAAGTAAGTCCTTAGTCCTTCTTTCATGCCGATGACTCACACACCAACTGTAGAGTATGTGCTTTGTGGTTCTCGCTATTAATCATGAGCATGATACTGAAGAGGTTTAACAGAGATCTGATGCAAAAATGCACTGATCATTTCTCATCCCAACTCTCCAAAGAGCCGGGCGATGGCAAACCCTCTGAGATCCAGCTCGTGCTTCATTCACAGCTGTATGTGAAACCGTTTTATGGAAGGTGGGTGGAACCGCACTACATGCATCAGGTGTTGATTACTTACTCTCGCATTGTTAGGTTGGGTTATGTTGAAGAAGGAGACGAATTTGATGAGGACGGCGCTCCACACCAGAAGATGATTCTGCGACTAAAGTCATCTGATTGAAAGATATTAACAATAGAAGGATAATCAATGCACGAAGCGCATTAGATAAAATGATCAACGAAGTAACAGATAGAAAACGACAGATAATCAACCAATACGAAGAAGGGATTCCTAGTTCCAGTGTGATATTGTTTATCACGAAAGTCCCATCCTAATTCTTCTCATCCTCTACTGCACCCATGCCCAAACCCGGTTCGCTTCCAAGCTTGATATCTGCTGCAGGCGCTTTGTTGCTGATCGATGCTGTAAACTGGTCCTCATATTCTTTGTACTTGGTCATGTATTCTGATTTTTCCCTTTCTGCGCGCTCGAGGAAAGGCTAGTAAAATTTTTCATGTGTTAAACATTGATCCGGATCATGATGCTCCAAATTCACTCACCTTCTTCTCCTCTTCACTTAGTGTATTCCATCGAGCAGCAGCCAACTGACTTTGCTTCGTGGTCTCGGTCTCTGAACCAAAGATCTCCTTTGAGAGGTCAGAATCTGTCCTGATAGAGGCCAAGTACATGAAATATGGGCTGAGGGGTTTCTTGGGTGCATTTGGGTCCTTGATGTTCAGCTTTTTGGACTTGCCAGCACGTCTCTGGGCAGTGCGGAATGCATTTTCATTGCGAATATCATCAGGGGTCAACGTCTTTTGCCAGGCGGCATATGCCTTGTCATGCAGATCCTTCTCCTTTTTCGCCCGTTTCTTGTAGACCTGAGAGTGTATGGTGTTAGACTATCATGAGTAGAGTGGGACTAATATACTTGTACTCACTTCCTTGTCCTCGGAGCTCAAGTCCTTGTAGAGCGCACCGGCTTCCTTTGCGATATGAGCAACGTTGAGCTTCTCATCGGGGTACGTATCTCTAAACTTTCGGAGGTGATCTGTAAAGAAGATTTGCCATGACGAAGGTGCCGGCTTTGGGGGATGAAGCGGCGATTTGGCAGGCACTTATCATATTGTCAGCCTCAAGTCCAGAGATCTGAAAAGCGCCGAATTGCGAGCTTACCTGCATTCTTATCTTTCGCCTGATCCTTCTGACCCTTAGAGGAACCTTTGGGTTTTGCTTCATCCTTCTCCGAGCTCCGCTTCCGTTTCTTTTCCGGAGCTGTCGTGTTGTCGATAGTTTCATCACCCACTCCAGCCGAGGAAGGAGATGGATCACCATCTTGGCCCGTAGTGGCACTGCTGGACATGTAGTGGACTGCAGAAGGAAGTCCATAATGCGACGGTAAGTTGTAGGTATTGATTGTTGGCCGTACACCACGGCTCAGTGATGAGACGGAGCGACCATCGAACCAGTTTGGTCGGTGAGGAAAAGCAGTGATAGGGGAGGTGATGGGACTGCTGGATGGTGAGTAGCTGTAGGAGTATTGACGGCGAGAGTCCGGTTGTGCGGGTGTTGATGGGAATCTGGAGGAGAGGTCAAAAAGCCGACGGCCAACATCAGGGGCACGGACGTTGGGATTTGAATATGCCGTTCGAGAAGAAAGAGAGTTGGCTACGTGAAGGGTACTCAGCGATCCTTGCATTGCTGATCCGCGAGGTTCGCTAGCGCAATCATTGCTTCGTTGGGGTATCCTTTTATGATCCAACACAAAGGCGTTGTGGTGGGACGTGGCGTAGCCTGAGGTTGAATGATGATGCTCTGCATCATATCCTTCCATGAAGCCAGCCATCCTAAGCGAGGCATTTCCATGCTCCTGTGATGGAAAAGGCCAATCGAGGTATGCTTGATCCGCGAAGAAAGGTTCTCCCTTGACTCCAGAGAACGGGCCTACTGGTGCGATGGAGGAATCTATGGATGCCACAGATCCAGACTGGACATTGTAATTTGAAGGACTTGGTGATTGCTTGGCTTCATCCAGCTCTGTGACGTTAATGAACTCATTCATGAGCTCTGCGGTCGTGGAGCGTTGAGATTCGACCAAGGAGGACGAAGGAGCAGGTGTTGATGGGGAATGAAACCTCGATATCGATGCCTCTGTAGGGGCAGAAGTACTGAACAATCTCCCTGAAGAAGGATCTTGTGAAGGTTGTGCTACAGTGGAATAGGCGATCATAGCCTTCGCAGACCTTGTAGAGATACTCTGACCGTTGGTGTTATGAAGGCAATCGGCGGTCAAGCGGACGAAACTGGAACTTGAGGGCAAAACAGCAGAGGAATCAACTCGTCGCACATTTCGCGCAACAACTCCTAAACCCATGCCCCCGCGCATCATCTTTGATTGTGACTCGCTGTAGTATAGTACGCGTTTCAGATCTTGAGGTAGGCGCCAATTGCCTCAGAATAAGAATAGTAAGAGCTGATGGGAGGGATATACTGGAGATGTGCCAAAAAACTCTTTTTCCTTTTGGATATAGGGTCCTCCTCGTGCATATCACGTACGTCTTCTTCGCCGTGTTTAGTTCTTTCCACGGCGTTCTACAGAATATTTCAAAATTTCGTAGGACATGTCAATATTTGTTCAGATTAGCAGATATATAATATGTGCATGGCGTCGGAGAACATCCTCCAGGTACCCCAGTAACAAACGAAGGATAGCTCTCAGAGATGAATTTGTGACGAAGAGCGATAATTACAATGGGAATGAAACGCATATTTTGCTAAAGTACGTAGATAGTATCCCGAGGTACAATCTTTTGATTGTTATAAACACTCTTCCCAGGCTGTGTGTATGAAAACAACCGATGAGCAAATTGCTGTGATCAGATTATGACGACCTTGAGTACAACATACCTCCCAGCCTTTGACATCCTTCATTATCTCCTTCTCTCTTGCAAGTGCTGCCTGTTCTCGCCTGTATGCGTCGCGGTCTCCTTCAGCGAGCAGCATTGGGACTAGATGAAGCCTCGACCACGCCTTTTCCCGCTTCAACTCACTAGAAGTGGCATACCGTCAGTACACATTTCAAGCAAGGTAACCAGGAATCCCAGTTCAAATGATAGGTGAAGACGACGAAGGGTGAAAAAGGTGATGGTAGTCGTATACTCACCGTCGCTCGAGATTTCCCTGCCCAAGGCGATAGAATCCTATTCCGCAGAAAAGTGTCACACCTCCCAGAATCGCCCATCCGCCAGGACCTCTAAATGGTAAACTTCGTTTATATTTTATTGCCTCGAAACCTCCTGGAGGTGGTAAGTCCCTGTGAACATCAATTTCCATTCAGAATTCTGTACCCTTCCGATTTCATTCGAAAACAACATACTGTCGGTAGGGAAAAGACACTGATCGGATACAAGGTTAGCCATAGCCCAATTGGATAGCAATTAGAGAGGTATAACTCACTTGTTGGGGATTGTAGGAAAGTAACGTATCAGGTTGTTGCAATTTCGACCGAGGACAAACTAACATCTCCCACGCCTCGCCCAACTTAGACCGTAACACTTGGCTGACTGTTGATCACTCTTGAGCTCCTCAGGCAGGATGAATGTCATTTCATAGAATACTAGTAGAGTGTAACACATTGAGCGATGATAATACCATGCTCAGACTCCAGAGCCATGTCCAAAGAATGCAAAACAGACAGCAATAAAAATTCAATAGTACATGAAAGCGAAAGAACAATATACGACTTGTTCCAGGATGGCTTAGTGGTACAGCGCACTCGAATTGGTCCCATTTTTGGTTGATCACGAAGGTGAAGGCGATCGAACGAGGAATTCTGGGTGACTTGGATCAATGGTGAAGGGAATGGGAGAGGGTGACCGGAAAGGTAGACCAGATCCACCAGGATGGAAGACTGACCATGGGCGTGGGGGCATCAATCGATCTGAAGATGTTAATGGAGGAGCTAGGTGTTGCGGTGAATACCGACGACGATAATACGAATATGGTGGAATATAATCATCGAGAATAGACCGAATCACCGGAGAGACGGATCGTGAAGGTTCGGATCCACGTCTCGATCTGTTTGTTGTGTCGTGGGATTCACCCCGTACGGTAGACGCTGAGGACGCAACGTCGTCCAGTACGTCTGCCCTAGGAGGATCGAGATGTCTCAGACGCCTGAGAATGGAACCTGAAGACATGACATTAGATGAAGCCGAGTCCTGTGCGTTGTTTTGTGGTTCGTCACCCTCGGAAGGTCGAAAGAGGTTCAACACAGGCTCTGGACGAGAATCTCTCACTCCAGTCACTGTGTCACTTGAGGATGATGATCGTCTGTCACTTGGATCCATTGTGCGAGCACGCATCAATGAGCGGCGAAGAGAAGCGCGACGGGAGAGAGATGATGTGCTGCGGGTACTGAGATTGCGGGTAGTGGCGAGAGAAGGTGATCGCGCGGTTAGCTGTGATGGTGGTGATTGTTGGAATTCCTCGGGACTGACACCACTTGGAAATGGAGGGTCAATGATACTCCAATCCCATATGGGAGTGTCCTCATCTTCTCCAGATTCATCTAATCGGGATGGAAGAGTTATGGAGGGTAAACCTGGATCATTGAGTGCCTCGTAGAGAGCTGATGAGGAGTTCCGGTTGGATTCCTCTTCGAGTTCCATGGGCGCTTCGAAGATATCCCAAGTAGTTGTCGAAGCGGGACCCGGGCGCTCGTCCTGAGCGGAGAAGAACAGCTCTTGGCGCCGTCTTGCCCTAAGGGCCTGATATTGGGAGAGTGTTTGATGAGATCGATGATGAGATCTTGGGTACGGATCTGAACGACTGAGGTGGAGAATGGCATTGTTCATCCGTTGTCGGGTTTGAGGGGAGGTGGGTGTTATGGGTAATGTCTTGCGAGACACCACATCCTGAATGACCACAATATACCAACACCTTCGTAAGCTCACGATATCAATAACGATATTCCAAGGTTGCTCACTTTGACAAGAGTCTCTAGAATCCTTCTGAGCACATCATCATCAGCGTCGAATTGCTATTATCAAACAAAGAGGTGAATCACAGACGAAACATCAATGAGTGGGACAAAGGATATCTAACCTCGACAAAGTCTTCGAACTTGAGGCCATGCTTACGTAGCGCTGGTAGAATAGCCTTGTAGAGCTTATCGGCTAATACAGTTTCATGATGTTGAGGAGTCCAGCGTCCCATAATTAAAGGGTCAAGTTTAATTTTGCGGTAAGTCGCGGAGTGCTGGGGAGACACGGGCGGTGATCTCACAGGGAAGATCTCCAGTCGAAACGGAAAGTGACAGCAAAACAAACCTATTAGGCTTT
>WSUA01000333.1:0-23213 GCA_019633455.1 Tulasnella sp. 419 | reverse complement strand
CAAAACAAAAATTGAACAAATGGTTTGGATAGCATGAATGATACTCACAAATCTCAAGATAAGGATTTTGACTCCAGACAGATACCTTGACGCTCTTGAAAGGTTCTGTGACGTGTCTGTATGTGGCCATCCCCCCATCATTAAAGGCTACATCAACGACAGCAGCCGCCGGAGTCCAGACGGGGTCTAGCAGAGGGAAACCATCAATACATGATTGACCACCAAGGCAAGCGTGACTTACAGATGTTAAAGTGCGGATATCCGCGGGAAATCTTGACAGGGACTGGTGCTGGGGATGGGGCATCTTCGTAAAAGATTACGCATAAGTACGAATAAGTTGTTCAATCAGGTGGATGACACGTACAAATTCCCAGATGAAGATACTGGCGTCAAACATCGACGAAGACGAGGGCCGGGGACCTGATAATGATGCTGTGGCTATTAGCCACCGGAGAAGAGTGTTCTTCTGGAGAGCTATGCATTAGCTCATAGGATATCGTCCAGGGTATACAGTTGTTTACTTACCCTTGAGTCGATCATTGTCCAAACACGATTGCCCTGCAGCCAAGAAGCTGGCTAAGACAATCAAGATCCCGTAGAAGACAAAGACAAGATCAATGGGAGGGTGGCTTGATCCTTCCCTATGATCGCTGATTAGTACCCGTGAGTCTTGAAGGGGCCAGATCCGTTGTCGGCGAGAGAAGGTGTCAATGGACTGTGTACCCCTGGTTCGACGAACGTAGGTCTTCCGAAGCTGTGTTTCGTATGTGGGCGGGCAAAGCTCGACACCCTCCACAGATTCCAGGAACTTGACCGTGCCGATAACCGGACTGTGGATGACAATCGACCTTTCTACCAATCTCCTTTCCGATATCAACTCCGGTCGATTGAAATAATCCACAAGGGTCCAAGTTGGGAGAGAATCCAAGTCGTGTGGTGACTTCGCCTGAGTAAGTCCAGTGATCTTGAAACCTTGTGCGCTGTAAACCTCTGAGCTCAGCACAAGGTCAAGCTCGGAGACCTCCATCCAGGAACCATTATGACTCGCATAGGTAATTGAACCTACTGAGAAGGACGGGGACGAGGGGAAAGACGATGATAAGAAGACCGAAGAGAAGAAAAGACCATATTTATTGATATCATGGGCGAGACGAATCTCGCTTTGGATTGGATTGGGGGCATCGGATTGGGAGCAGAGACGGAGGAGGGTAACCGGGGTTGGGGCTTGACGACGATAACAAGCTGGGGAGGGTTTTTGAGGGGAAGGAGTGATGATGTAATAGGGTGGAAGGGATTCGGTGATGATGTGCTCAGCGAGCTGCACCGCGATGACGGTCTCAGCTTCAATCGCTTTCAGGAGCACATCCCATTGGTGCCAAACGGCAAACCAACGGGATATAACGGAGTATGAAAATATCATCTATACTGGCTGTAAAACACAAAAGCGACCGTCAGCGATGTCGTGAACGATGCACTAAGCTTCTCGGCTAACTGCGGACAGGGTCTCACCTTACATTTTAGGCCAATGACAAGAAGTAAAGTGACGCTAGATCAACTGTGGATGAGGTGTAGAAGGGCAAATACGATGTACGTACTCAGAATGTGAATGAAAATGACGAAAAAGAGGGAAAAACCACAGTCGTCAAGTTGAAAAACCGACTGTCACATTCTGTCACACGGCATATATGCCGCACCGTCACAGCAACGCATGTGGATTATCGCAGCAGTAATCACAGCAGCTTCATTATAGGATTGCATATGAAACAGCATGAAGAGTGATACAAAGCTCCGCCAATATTCTCTCAGCTTGACGTTCAAATCTCTATGGATGTGGTATTGCAAATCCGCTTTAAGAGTCTGTCTTGTAATCAGAACTTCCTCTTCTGTACCTTCCCATCTGCCTGCCTCCGTTTCATTGCTATAAATCTGTTCATAACATGAGAAATTTAGATAGTGGACTCATGCGGATATATCACGAGTCCGCAGAAACTCATATAGTCATATGCCATATACAGATCTTCTCTCGTAGAACCTTTGCTTGAGATTGGAGTCATATAGCTGTTCTTGCACAAGAAGCCCACGATGGGAACTCGACATCTCGAAAACATCATTCGATCAATAATCATATATTTTCCAGAGTACCTAGCCATTGTACAGAATCTTCCATGATCCCAATTAACCAGACCATACAGATGGGCCTGGCTGCACGTATGTCTTGGGAATGGGGTAGTAGATATCTATAACACAACAGATATGTGAGTAACTGGGGTCGACAAACGATCATGAATACTTACTGATGAGGATACCTGGCTCGTTTCCTGTAAAGAGGGAAAAGGGTAAGGGACTATACCGTACGACAAGTTACCTAGCATACCGGTATAAACTCCTGGGATGGCGACCAAATTTCCGGGGGTGCTGTTTCCGCCGCCCGTAATGTTAAGCTAATATTTGACTACATTGAGCAAGATGAATTGTCAATTTGTGAATAATAAAGACTTACCTGTCCGCAAGAAATATAGACCTGAGCTCCACCACTGTATGGGCAAGGATGTGCCAGTTCAACGTCAGGCTTTAGATGAATCAACGACGACACTCACAAGGATTGTGCCACGTGCAGGGCAATATGTTCGATTCTGACAAGATACTGACCAGAAATCGATGATGGAAGCTTGAAGTTATATTGAGTAAGGCCATCTGAAGGCCATTTGATGGAGGATCCGCCATCTGTGATAGCGCTCAATTGAGAGATCTGGAGGTGGATACGATAGTAAGCGTCATTGTTCTCCAGCTTATTACTCTAATTGGGAAACAAACCTTGAACCAAGCATTGCCAGATCCGTTCCAGGTAGCTGCAGTCTGACCAGATGGAACCTTTCCGAGATAGACGTTGATGACACCCTAGAGATCATGCATACATCTTATCAGTAAGACAGATCAAAGAACAGTAATTTCTTGACGTACAGGATGAGTGATTCCTTGATCCAACTTGAATCCGATGGTGCTTCCAGCTGCAACACTGGCAGTTCCCGGAGCAGGAGAGGAGCCGGTGTTACAGGTGAAGGCCGAAGACTTCAAGTCTGTAACTGGGGAGTTGTACGATGTGTAAGGACGGACCTTTAAACAAAAGTGAGTTCATGCAGTGACATTGAGAATAACTGGCTTACATATTGATAGTCAGGAGTGACCTGTCCGTTGATGACGAGAGCTGTGAAGCGGTAGTGAGCCGCAACGTTGGGGATGATAGACCCAGCAATGATAGCAAGAGTAGCGAAGGCTTTCATAGTGAAGGCCAGAGTGGATAACCTACGGAACTGGAATAGTGAGTTACAGTCCATTATATAGCCGTAGCGACAACTACCTTCATCAACTTCAGGTCCGCCGGGCAACCCCTTATGGAGTAATTTAGGCATCATTTACCAAGGCAAGTGCGTAATTCTGTCATCGGTAGAAATTCTGAGATACAGATATGGAGCACTGCTCATTCTTCAAGTCGACTGCCTTGGTTTGTGATAAGTAACTCGACAAACGGACGCTTCGGCTCGGTAGAACCATCGAGAGAAGTGTCGTTTCGAGGGTGAATCGGAAATCAGAACACTCGAGGCACTCTCCTTCGTGGTAACCGTCGGGGCCTTTGCGGCAGTTTTGATGTCAGCAATGGCGCAAAAAAGCCCCACAAAGATGATTCGCAACACAACCGGGACAGGATTTTGCAACAACAAGTCAGTGACATACCCACCATACTGACATCAATGATGGCTTCGAGAATGAAAATTTTGATCAGAATCATTGGGTAGGCTCACAATGCCTTTTTTCATAGCCTTACTAGCCTGTGGGGCGAATATTGCCGATGACTGGGAAAAGAAGCAGTAAGCAAATGGTCACTAAATAAGAAGAACGACTAATTTATTGTTGATGAGGCATATTTCTGCGCACCTAGACAATGTCCAATCGGTGATGATACCAACAGACAAAAAGGCAATTTCTCGTCGAAAGCCAAGCACGGAGACATCGGTGCTGATGTCCGTCACACCGGCTCCCAATCCTATTTGCCGGGTTGCGCGGTACCGAGAAGCGATTTGTCCGGGCCAAGGACATGACATACGAAGAATTCACAAATGGCAAAGTATCAATCGTATTCCTGACTGGATTAGCGACCTCGATTGTGTTCGCACTCATCCTAACGACCATCTCACCTGAATTCTCAACTTGCTTCTCTTTCTGGGAAACTCTGCTCTGGTGACTATCAATTCAATTACTCTCGTTATTCAATGCTCTAGCTCCTCGCACTTCTGTCGTGGCTGGTGTTGCCTCTTGGTACCCAATGTGATGGCGTGGGCACCGCCTATCTCTTCCAAACTATGAACTTTTCGGCCTCTCATAAAACTAAGTTGCTGTACGATCCAGGTATACTGTTTGTTCTTCCAAACGGTCGGGGCTGTACTATTACATTGGGCAAGTCGGTCTTGACTCCGCTGTGCTGGGCAATTCATGTGCGCAATTCTGGCATGTATTTCTGAAACACCATCATACATGTTCATCGGAAAACGAGGATCTTCTTATGTCCAGACTGCAGGACCAGGCTGGATATAAGTGGTCGGGATCGGGTAGTAGATGTCTGTGCAAGTAGACGTGTCGGTCAGTATTTCCATGATATATAGAGATGAAACTAACTAATGAGAATCCCCGGCTCATTGCCTACGGAAGGAGTCTTATTTCAGTCGCATAACAGCTTCGCATATTTCCTCCCACGTACCAGTATATACTCCAGGAATGGCGACTAGAGAGCTAGGCCCGCTTCCAGATCCACCAGTGACATTAATCTAAGCACGATAAACATTGGTCTTTACTGCCTTTTGCCTTCCAAGCAAAGCACGACTTACTTGACCACAGGCAAGGTAGACTTGGGCACCTCCACTGTTGTTCAAATCAATAACATATACGAAAGCCCAAGCGGAGGGATATCGGCAACTCACAAGGTCTGTGCCACATGGAGGGCAATGTGCTCAATTCTGACCAAGTATTGACCACTTGGTATGTCGGATGGAATCTTGAATGAGTACGAAGGGATGTTCAAGGCTGGGAAATTGATGCTCTTTCCGCCATCCGTAACTGCGCTTAACTGAGAGATCTATAATACAGGATTTATCGTGGGCTGCCGACGGATTGTCTTAATCCAGTTGATTTACCAACCTTGAACCAAGCTTTACCGGATCCGTCCCAAGTGGCGGCGGTTTGTCCAGATGGAACTTTACCGAGGTATACATTAATGACACCCTTAATTTCATGCCCATCGTTTAGCATGACAAATGGGCTTAGCAATGTGGACTTACAGGATGAGTGATGGGCTGGTCCAGCTTGAATCCGAGCTGTGTTCCTGCCTGAACATCAGCGATGCCTGGAGCAGGTGTTGAACCCGTGTTGCAAGTAAACGCCTTCGACTGCAAATCTGTTACAGGTGAGTTATATGAGGTATATGGACGGACCTAGGGCTGATCCATTGATATTTGCCATATAAAAAGGTGTCAATGCACTCACATATTGGAAGTCAGGTGTGGTAACTCCGTTTACAATGAGCGCTGTCCAACGGTAGTGAGCTGCGACATTGGGGATAATGGCCCCTGCAAGGAAAGCGATGGCGGCGAAGCTCTTCATACTAAACAAAATGAGAAATGCTGATAGTTCTCTAGAGTGAGTAATCTCGAATCTCCTCAATATTCTTTATACAGCAATGGTGAGTTATTTTTGTCGTTACGAACGCACCAAACCTAGCAACCTATCAACCACACAACACTTTACCCAATCCCTTCGGTTAATTATGTTCTCAAAATAGCTTATATCCATATTTTGCGCCATGGAAAACAAAACGATTCGCTATACCGCAGGCACCAAAGCTAAGCATACGCTTCGCTCGGGAGAATCAGTCGTAAAACATCCGTGAACCAGAGTTACTGAGACCCAGCGGGCGCATTCAGTCTTGAACAGTGGCTTGGAGAAAAAAACTCGGCATCTTCACGGATGGTTAAGAGTCACAATCAGAACTGCTGTCAGTGAACTTGAATTAGAGCAAACGTTGGGGTGATTCACAGTGGCTCACCGTGTTTACCTAGACCATGGATGTAGGCGAGTTGTTGCAAGTATACGCTATCAGTGGTACAGGGCTCACATGTGATCTGCATGTCTTGTAATATGGACATCGCTGCCCACAGCTGAAATAGCTCTCGCGGGAAAAGACGATGACGTCATCGACACGAAGGTCCAAAATTGGTCAGCAATTACCAATTACCTGAGAATCAACGGTTTGAGAACTCTGTTGAGGCATATATCTCGGGACGCCTTGAGCTCGTGAGACTTTACCCCGCACCCTATGTCTCGCTAGAGATGGGGGTTCGGTACAAAGAGCGCGATCGATGCCCCATTGCTCCGAAGTTACGCCAAACGCACCAGTATGATTGCCACATTGATGCTTTGTATAGAACCAACACCGTTATGAATAGCATAAGGCTTTCAAAGAAGCTCATCCTCCAATATGACGCGTTTATGAACCCCTTTCAGACACCGCTACGGTATCGCTTATCACAATCACTAGAGCGTCGTCGTCAGGGGCAGATGTGACAAAAAAGAGGAAGCCTTTATTTCGAGACGCGGCTATTTCGCTATATTTATTTTTACGTATTCATGAATTACTTAAGGCCAAACAGCAGGTCCTGGTTGAGTGTAGGTGGTTGGAATGGGCCAGTAGATGTCTAGAGAATACGATTATTCAGGCGATTCCTTGACATGAAACGAGTATTAAACCACTTACTGATGAGAATTCCTGGTTCATTGCCTAGGTTTATGGTAAATCCTCGATAAGTATCTTGACTTTCTAAGAAAGAGCTGGCTTGACTTACCAGTGTAGACCCCAGGGATAGCTACCAAGGGACTTGGGGAGCCAGATCCTCCGCCGGTTACATTGATCTGTGCGACGAGATTCTGAGTTCGAGTAATCTAAACAGGTTTCAGACCACATTACCTGGCCGCAAGCAATGTAGAATTGTGCTCCCCAACTAGAATGAAAAGTTTGTTACAACTTCTTGAAGGAGAAAAGGTAGAGTAACTCACAAGCTGGAGGCAACGTGAAGAGCAATGTGTTCAATCCTGACCAAGTACTGACCACTTGGTAAGGAGGAAGGAACAGTGAAATTATACGAGGCGATGTTATCCGTTGGGAAGGTAATAGAAGTACCACCGTTGGTCACTGCGCTCAATTGAGACACCTTTAGACATAAATCACGGAGTGAGCAAACATGAGAGGGACTGATGAAGGTTTTACATTACCTTGAACCAATTGGTTCCGGAACCATCCCAGGTGGCCGCAGTCTGACCTGATGGGACTTTGCCCATATAGACATTAAGAACACCCTAAAACGCAGATGCTAGTTGAGCACTTCTGATCGGTCCGCATCTCAGTCTTACGTATCCAGCCGCTCACGCACAGCATGATAAATAGGCTGATCCAATTTAAAACCAAGTTTGCTTCCAGCTTTCACATCAGCGATACCGGGAGCAGCGGTAGAGCCAGTGTTGCAGGTAAAATCTTTCGATGTGACATCTGTAACAGGTGAGTTGTAGTTCGTGTAGGGTCGTACCTAGTAAGCTGAGGTCAGAGCTCTCTGCATCAAAGGATAGAGCAAGGCCAAACCTACATAGTTAAAGTCTGTCGTGGCGACCCCATCGATAATCAACGCTGTCCAGCGATAGTGAGCAGCGACCTGTGGAACAACGGCAGCAGCCACAAATGCAAGAGCAGAGAGAGCTTTCATCTTGATGAGGAGAGCGCGAGGATATTGATCAAGCCTACCAATTCAACCCGCCCTATAAATGCGAACACTTCAGGCCTATGACTCAAATGACGCCTGTAGATAGTATCAAATGCCGTGGTTATAAATAACCTCATGGAGAGTGCGAGGGCTTCTGTTTTAGGAGGCCCGTTGGAGCCCGGATATTGCGCCAAAAGTGTTACTTCCTTCGGTAGAATCGAATTACTTGACGACGCTATCTGATCATTATCTGTGATTAGAAGAGTGGAGGCCTGATATTGCCTGAAGCAAGTGAATTGAACGCAAGTGAATTGCTTTCGCACGATTCCCATATATCGACACTTGGAGCATCGACCACTTTCGTAGTAGCCGAGGTAGAGTATATAAAGAAATCAAGAAAGTGCGGAGAAAGAGATGGTTGATTATCCTGTTATAACACCGATGATGATGAAAGAGGTCAGCCGGCGGTGTTGTCGAAAGGACATTCACTAGTTTTGGACTGGCTCACCTCGAATGAGTATGTTCTCCCACAAACCACTCCTATTTTTGGGAGATGTAATCATTGTTAAAGGAGGAAGGTAGCTGTTTTGGGCAAAATATTGACTGCGGCGACACCGCTAATTCATTTGGGAGAGCGAAATGATTCCGATTGCACCAGCTCATCTTCCTTTCGGAACAAACAGAGCCGAAATATGCTAGCTAGAATACTGCAAGACATCACCCGATAACGAGTGATTTAAAGCAAGCATTATTTTGTTCTTGAGTTGCAGTCCAGCTTCTATCCCACCTCATGCAGCGAGGATGAATTGGCAGTTTGAGGGAGAGAGCACAGCGTGAGGTGCATCAGCACCCAAAGGTACGTTCCATATGCTCAGGCTGGTTCCGATTTAGATCCGTTGGAAGTTTCTGAGTACGACTCACAACCTTGCTGTAGCCCCGGACGCTCGAGGTCCTGCAAATCAATCATGCATGACACATGATTGAAGCCCTATTCCATGATAAATTATGTTATCGGAGATCCTCTTTCTATTTCCGGAGGTGAATGACGAAGCGAGAGGTAGTGGGAACAAGCTTATGAAAAGCTAGAGTCTTTTTGTCCAGCGTCGATGGGTCTTACGTCATCAAACATCATTTTGTACTACGAGTCGAGAAATCTACCCTCCTCAGCACCTTAGATCCGGCGTTAAAGATCGCACCATTATAGCTGACGGGAGAGCCACGGTGGATAGTGTAAGCGAATAATTCCAGCGTATATTTCCTCAAGCGGCTATTTAGTTAAAATTCATTTTACGTATTTAGGAAGCAAATTGATATTATTCAGGGATTTAGGGCCAAATGGCGGGTCCTGGTTGAGTGTACGTGGGTGGAATGGGCCAGTAGATGTCTAAGAAGTATGACAATTCAGATGAAGCTTTGATATTATTTGAGTAAAACCTGCTTACTTATGAGAATTCCTGGTTCATTACCTAAAAGTGAAAATACAGTGCTTGCTAAGTATCTTGACTTCTCTCAACAGGAAACTGGTATGGCTTACCGGTGTAGACGCCAGGGATCGCTACCAAGGGACTTGGGGAGCCGGATCCTCCGCCGGTTACGTTGATCTATTGGATGAGTGTCAGCAAGTTGAGTTATCTGAGAAAGGTTCAGACTACATTACCTGGCCACAAGCAATATAGAATTGTGCTCCCGCACTAATAATAATAAGTTGGATTCATATCCGTGCTGGAGAAAAAATTAGAGCGACTTACAAGCTAGATGCAGAGTGAAGGGCAATATGCTCAATTCTGACCAAGTACTGGCCACTTGGTAAGGAGGAAGGAACAGTAAAGGTATACGAGGGGATATTATCTGTTGGGAACGTGATAGAAGTACCGCCGTTTGTCACCGCGCTCAGCTGGGACACCTAGAGACATAGATGCCTAAGTAAGCAAATACGAGCTGTTGAGGACTTCCGCATACTCTAAACCAATTGGTTCCGGATCCGTCCCAGGTGGCGGCAGTCTGACCTGATGGAACTTTGCCAATGTAGACATTGAGAACACCCTAAACATAGAGACTAATTCAGCATTTTTGGTCCACGTCTTGGCCTTAGATGCCCATAAGCTTACGTACGGGATGGTATATAGGCTGATCCAACTTGAAACCAAGTTTGCTTCCAGCTTTGACATCGGCGATACCAGGAGCTGGAGTGGAGCCAGCATTGCAAGTAAAGTCTTTCGACTTGACATCTGTGACAGGGGAGTTGTAGCTCGTGTAGGGTCGTACCTTGGTCATCTAAGTCAGACTTCTATGCATCAAGAAGGCCAATTGCAAGACATACATAGTTAAAGTCCGCTGTGGTAACCCCATCAACGATCAACGCTGTCCAGCGATAGTGAGCGGCAACTTGTGGGACAATGGCAGCAGCCACAAATGCAAGAGCAGAGAAAGCTTTCATCCTGATGAAGAGAACGCAAGGGAACTGATGAAGCTTGACAATTCTCCCCGCCCTATAAATAGAGAGACTACAGGCTGATGACTAAACTGATGCCGATTCATCAATTCAGACGGTTATAGTAACCCCAGAAAGAGTGCGAGATGCTTCTGTTTTAGGAGAAAGCCGTTATAGCCCGGATGTTGTGCCAACATTACAACTTCCTCGGTAGAATCGATTTAGTGAGCGACGATAACTTGGTCATCAACTGTTGCCGGTGGAGAGGATTGATTGTGTCCCAAACAAGTGAATTGGGCGCAACGAAATGCTCTGGTGCGATATACCTTCAGGGAGTCAGTTAGGATTCCCAAAAGTCGGCACTCCACCGCTCTCAAGCGGTGGCCCGTCTAGAGTAGATGAAGAGATTTCAAATACGTGCGAAGGATGACATGATGGCGTTATACCGATGATGTTGAAAGAAGTCAACCGGCGGTATTGTCGAAAGGACATCGAGCAGATTTTGGCCAGAGGTTACCTCAAATTAGCATGTTCTCCGACAGATCCCTCCTATTTATGGGAGATTCCATGATTGTGGAATGAGGACGATAGCTGTTTTGGGCAATATATTGACTGCGGCGACACGGTTAAATCAGTCGGGACAGCGAAATGATTCCGATCGCACCTATGCATTCTTCTGTCGGAACGGATAAAACCGCAGAGAAGTTGGCTAAAGTACCGCAAGGTATCAGCCGATGACGAGTCAAAGCGGGCACTGTTTTGCTTTCCTCGAGTTGCAGTACGGCTTCTAACCCAATGACGTAGCTGATGGTGAACTGGTAGCTTAGGGGATAGCACCCCAACATGTGCTTAATATCCTCGAGCTCGTTCCGATTTAGATCCGTTAGAGGTTTCTGAGCAGAAAACCTTCCTCTTGGCCCCGAACCTTAGAGTCCGGCATGTAAATCATGACTACATGGTTGAAACTGTACCACCATCGATTAAGTTTGGTGAAGAACCCATTCAGTTTCCGGAGGTAAACGATGATGTGATGGTGAGTGGGAATGGGAATCTCAACGTTGAAGTATAAAGTTGATGGCGACGTGTCTTACGTCATCAAACATCTTTCGATTGAAGCCTAACAACTCAGGGTGCTTCCATTACACCTCACATCTGACTTTGACGATATGAATATTCTAGCATTTTTGAGAGGGCGAGCTGATATCCCTGGAATCTAGTCAGAACAACAACATGATGCCCTTCTTGATCTCAGAGCAAGTTAATGTCTAGTGCGAATCTGATAATCTTCTGATTACGTCTAGTTGAAATCTGCAGTAAGCAGCACTTTTTATCACATTCACGGGGCTCACAAATTACGTAGAGTTTGATAAATGATTATTATATTGCAAACAAGCGAACAAGCAGGTAGCGTCCAGATATGGAATTGCTCTAAGGCCACAAAGCAGGTCCGGGCTGTGTATAAGTGGGAGGAATAGGCCAGTTGATGTCTGAAAAAAAGAGGCATGTCAGTTCCGACTCCGTGGAAACTTGTCGAAGGTACTGACTGATGAGAATTCCTGGCTCGTTCCCTATCGTAAAAAGGTATTTCAATGTAAGCATCTATACTCTTTATCCCCCCAGGCGATATACGCACCTGTGTAAACACCTGGGATGGAGACCAAAGGACCGGGGGAACCTGATCCTCCGCCAGTGACATTGATCTATAAAGATAATCGAAGGCTCGTTTCCTGAACGATTACAGATCTCCTGTTGATAACCCTTACCTGACCGCAAGCAATATAAAACTGAGCTCCACCACTAAATAACAAAGCCAGAGTCAAAAGATTGGTGGGTCGGCTCGGTATTCATTGGGACTTACAAGCTCTGTGCCACATGCAGGGCGATGTGCTCAATTCTGACCAAATATTGACCCGTTGGAACAGAAGACGGAATAGTAAATGAATAGGAGGCAAGGTTGTTTGCGGGCCACGAGATGGAGGATCCGCCATTTGTAACTGCACTCAGCTGGGAGATCTGTGATTATCCGTAGTTAGAGTCTACCCACAATAGGAATGCAGAAGGCTGGACTGACTCTGAACCAATTGGCTCCAGATCCATCCCACGTTGCCGCAGTTTGGCCTGATGGGACTCTGCCGAGGTATACGTTGATAACACCCTGGCAAGGACGACATTTTTGAGAGAGCGGTTAACGAGGGTGAAGCAAGGACGAACGAACAGGGTGATAAATAGCTTGGTCGAGCTTGAAACCGAGAGTACTGCCAGCTCTGACGTTAGCAATTCCTGGGGCGGGTGTCGACCCTGTATTGCATGTGAAAGCCTTTGACTTGACGTCTGTCACAGGTGAGTTATACGAAGTATAAGGTCGGACCTGTATAACTTAGTATTAGAATTGTGATCAACAGGTAGAAGACAAGGTAACATACATATTGGAAGTCTGGAGTAGCCGCACCATCGACGATGAGTGATGTAAAGCGGTAGTGGGCGGCGACATTGGGGACAATTGCGGCAGCCAAAGCAAGAGCAGAGAAAGCTTTCATTTTGATTGTACGACCTTGTAGTACTTTGATGATTATTGCGACCCAGATGATGCCGTGTCCTTTTATTATACGAGGAATGCGATATTTTGGCCATCGTGGATGATACCCGGCTGAAAGTAATCATCATTGAGCCAACAAATCTGAGATATGTGTCATAGTCGGTGGAATCAACCAGACATTGGTAAGCACCTGAGAGCTATCGGCATTGGTAGTGAACGCACGTCAATCTCTGATTTGACGCAGAGTCGGGAAAGCAACTTTTATCGGTAGAACCAAGCTGTCAAGAACGGAAACAGAGTGGGCCAAGAGCAAAAGTTACTTGCCTGAATTTACGAGGTTGAAATACAGATGATTGGGGAGTTTTCCTTGCGGCCTTAGATGTCCCGGGCTGTCAGAAGCCTATCATCGACTCGGAGGGTGTGGGTACACTTCCCTGCCTGACGACATCTGCGGACCAAAATAGTCGCGATTAGCTATTATTGCATTAATGCCGCACACAGTGAATACGCCGCGACGCAATTTTCCATCAGTGCTAAATGAATCTCGTGGAAACGCCGGCACTATCAAGGCGTATGGCAGATAAAGCTCTCTAGTACTATAGACGATCGGACTTTTACTTAACTACTTCGCCTTGAAATGAGCACTTCTCACAAAGCGCGTATAGTTTAGACTGGACCTCGTGTGGATGTAGGAACCGAGGGCTCCGAATGCTACATGAACAATCGGGGGCAATCTCGATGATCGGAGTAAGTTGTTCCGGCCGGGACCGAAAATGCCGCTAAGCAAGGATCAATGACCGCCCACCATAATGGAGCTATAGTTACTGCCGTGCACATATTGGGACCAGAGGGATGTTTGAATTCTTCAAGAGAAAATATTTTGATCTTCGGCAGCACGAAATTCCTGGGAGTTGAGCTCTGCACCTGTCATGGTCATAATCCTCCGTTCGCATTAGTTAGGATGTAGATGTGTGGCTTTAATGTTATAGGATGATGCCGACGACGCAATGGAGATCTTGATGAAGAGGAAGTTTTCGACACGTGCTCTCAAGCCATAGGCGTAGAATCAGACATTGCACACAGTGGCAGATTTAAGAAAACCCATCGAATTCAGGAGGAATACGTCAAGTAATGCTCTTTAAAATGAAAAATAGCTGCCGTGCCTGCAATGAAAGCAACGGACCAAAGAATACCTCTCAGAGGTATAGACTGAAGAGTGAATGAAGAAAACTAGGTGAGGTCTGAGTTAACAGACCACTCGTTTATGCGGGGGTGCATTGGTGGTACCAGTCTGTCAAGAGATAATAAGCGACCGTTCCGAGCGAGGAAAACTCTCATTTGCTTACCGTTCCACTTCTGGCACTTCGTTCCCGAAGCGCATGAAGTTGGTCCGTTGAAGCCAATGCCTCCACATTGTTGATACTAATTCGAACGTGCATGGTTAGCAATAGTCAGCGGAGACATAATTTCGACATACGATTTGAGCGACACCAGCAACTGCCGAGGTAGTGGCAGGTGAGCAGACCGAGGTTGAAGAGGGTTTTGTTGGGGTAGAGGTAGGCTTGGTCGGGGTGGAAGTAGTGGTGGCCTTTGAGGTTGTGAACTTGGCAGACGAGACAACGGTGGTCTTGGAAGCTGAGGAAGACGAAGTGGAAGCAGCACGGCTAGTGGACTGAGCGACGGAAGAGGAGGAAGAGGATGGTTTGGGGTTGGTTGCAACTTCAAGCGTTGATTGGTAAGTATTCGTGAGTACAGAGAGGGGTGGTCAATTCATTCTTACCGATCGTGCCAATGGCTCCACCAGCAGCACCTTCCCAAACTGCACCACCAGGGGAAACGTAGGTCGAAGGAGAAGTTCCGTCGTACAAGTTGAACTTGATTCCAGGAGAGGTGTCCTTGTAATTGCCTGGGATGGCGATGCCAGAGGGAAGGGTGGTCTTTCCGGAGCTGACAACCTTGATTTGGACGCAAGACTAGAGATTATAGGATTCAGTAAACGAAAGGCCGACCCATAACTCGATAGATTATTCACCATGTAGAGCTGGTTTCCTCTGTTAGGGTTCTCAGTGAACTAGAACACGAAAGTTCGGTGATTAGCGTGAATAGAAGAGTGTGTAGATTATATTTCTCACCAGAGTGTCTGCTTCATGAAGGGTAAGGAGCTCAGGACGGAGAAGGTACTCTTTGGCTGCAGAGGGAAGAAATTTAGGCTATGACGAACTCTCATCATGAAAAGTACTCACGAGCAACATCTGGGATGACAACGGAGTGCTTGCCGCGGGCGGCAATGAGCTCTGTTACAACAATGTCAGACGACTGATAATTGATTAGCGAGGATGAAAAGTGACGCACTGTCAACTGCCCAAGATGATCCCTTGAAAGCTTCGTCGAAGATCTTCACCCAGACATTTCCAATTCCATTGGAATCAGAGGGTGCCATGTAGACCAATACTGGTCCTTTGTGACTAGGGTCAATGATGTCGTCGGAGTCCGTTCGGCTGTCGTGGTGCCACTCAAAGGTAACAACATCACCAGCCTTGACTTCAATGGTCTTCGGAGCTGGGATGCCACCTCCGACGTTGCAAGTCAAGTCGGTTGAAGTCAAGTCTTTCAAGGGCTATAGAAGATTTAATAGTGAGTGAGAGTGCTTTCGTAAGGTTAATGGAATGCTTACGCTGTTGTTGGGAGGTGAACGGATGTAGACATCCATACCATCACCTTGGTCAACACCATTCACAAAGATTGCCATGGTTCTGGCGTGAGCATTGACCGAAGCGGCCAAAGAGGCGAGGAATGCAGCGGCAGCGAGGAATTTCATCCTGAAAATCAACCGTATAGAGATGGGGTTTCTTGGAAAAAGAGTGTGAGATGCTTTCAAAGCAGTAAACGAGAGGATGGATCGTCGATCTAGACGATTGAGAGAGACAGAAGAGAGAAAAGAGAAATTGTTTGATGAGACTCCAAGGCTGGGTCTGTGTGGCCTTTATATCTGGTCAGAGCAGCGGCCATAGGCCCTAACGATGGGACGATTGAGCCCTTTTTCCAGTCTTCACATTCATAATTGACGACCAGGTTATTAATTGCAATTATTGACACGCAGCAGAAGGTTGCGTGCGTTGCACAAAAGAAAGTGGGGTGTCAATGACGGTGAATGTACTTGTTCCTGGTAGAGGAACGACCGAAACTTTTCCGGTCTGCCAAGAAGGGGAAAGAAGCATAAAGATGGCATTCTCGTTGCTAACCACTGATACTCATCGAAAACGTTGTTGTAACCAAGCCGCCGGCAAGTTCAGGACACTCTGGTTCCATCGGTAGGCATTCAAGGGGGTGGCTATAAGGGTTGAAGCAACGTCAAATTTTCAAAAAACATCCGGAGCTCGTAACCATGTGGCATACCAACTCTAAATCAATCGAGCACTTAAGGGGAGGTGTTCATGGGCGGGATGGTAATACTGGGCATGGTTTTGAAAAGACCCGGACCGGTAACCGTCGCCAAGATATTGGTCAATTCAGACCAAACAAAACGTGAGAAATTCAAGTTCGCCGTGTGCTTCTAGACGTGTTCTCCACCACCACTCACCCATGTCTGCACTTCAGAAGGAGGTGTCCGACTTCAAGCGGAAGATACAAGAATCAACCCAGGTGCCTTCATGGGGACCTACTGCGGTGAAATCAACTGCGGGCGGGGGTCCAACCTACAGCCAGCCCTCCACTCCACCCGCATCCTCATCCAACGCTTCGCCCTCTGATCCTAAGAAGAAAAAGGCCAAGACAAGTGTGCAGAGGACTGACAGCATCTAAATTTGCGATGATCTAATGATTGTCTCTGTATAGATGTTGTTTATTCTCAACCCAAGGAGCGCGGAACCGGCTCGAATCTAAACACACAACTTGTGTTCGCGGTTGATTGGTTGAAAGTGAGCTTTGGCCTCGTATGTAGTCGACGTAACGCGACTAAGATCATTTTGGGAACACAGAAACAACAAAATCCTGTTCGCTTGGAAGATATGGCCATCTACAGCAACACTCCCCTTCTGAGTAATGCGGAACTCCTCCAAATGTTCAACGCTCACCCTCTTGTCGTATTAAACCCAAAAACTAATACGTACACATACAAGGTGGGATAATTATTGCTATTTGATAAAAAACCCTCATGTGCTCACCCACATTGTTCGTCACCAATAGCACGAGTACCAAGTTCGATCCCCGGATGAACTTCTCAAGGAGATCAAAATGAGGGGTAAAGAAGGAAGCGGCATCTCCATTAAACAATTAAAAGAAACGTTTCCGACGGCAGTCCAAGTGATCGAGGAGTTTGAAAAGGAGGGTAAAGTCTTGGTAATGCGAACCAGTAAAGAAGCTCAACCCAGACTTGTGTTCTGGAACGACGTACCAGAAAGCCAAGGTGGAAAGAAAGTTGAAGACGGTGAGCAACCGATTTCCCAGGAAAATTTACTGCTTTAGACACTCCACTAAATACTAACCCTGCGCTCCTCCCATATGCAGAGTTCTTGTCGCTATGGGCTGATCTCCACAATCCCGTGGAAGCTGACTTGCTCAGATCACTTGAGCGCGACGGCTTGCAAGCCACCGCTTCGGAGTCTCTCCCCATAAAACCTCTCCCAACGAAAAAGAAAGGGAAAAAACCACGCACTTCGACCAGACCGGCCAAAATCACCAACACCCATCTGGCCATCGACCTCTCCAAGGACTTTGTCAAATCCTAGGAGTACTGAAGGACTTTTCGTTCACCTTACTCGTCTCACTTTTCTCGTATTTGTTTTACCTCATGTCCAAAGGACGCGGCTTATTTATGTCGCAATATTGTTCCTTCTAAGTTTAACTGCAGCAGGACTGATGTATATTCTATATGAGCCGCAATCATGCAGCAGAATGTACTGTCCTTGTCCATAGTCATGTATGAGAGCAGGCACTGTAAACAAGAAGCGGAAGAGCTCAAATTCTTGCCCTCCGGAACATGTCTTGACAACTAGTGAGAATCTACTTCAGAGCATTGAAACAGAGGATGAATGACAAAGAAAGAAAGGAAACATGTAACGTCCTTCAGACGTGCAAGTAGATGATTATAATTCAGCAATGCAAAGGTAATCGTTGCGATGATGGGAAAACAAGACAGAAAAAAATGGAGACACGGGGAGAAATGATGGATGAGGCACTTCATGATAGAAGATCGGAGAAAGAGAGCCAAGGTATAAGTGAAAGGAGTGAACCAAAAGGTTTATGAAGGCACCAAAGTTGCTTGTTTGACCATCTGCATAGCAATAAGTGAGGACTAGTTCCGGTTCCATTAGGAACGAAGTACCCACCTCTTTCGCCCACTTGATGGTCCGTTTCGTATCTGTAGAGTAACCCTTATGTCTTGCCTTGAGCGCGTTGATAATCCAATCTGCGAGCAAGTAATCCCGAATCTCCCCATTTTTGAATGTATCACCGAGGTCGCCAATCAAACCAATCGCAAGCTTGACGACATGCTCCGGCTTCTCCTCGTCAATCAGTGTTCGATGAATTAATTCAAGAATCGATCCAATGTAAGGTAGCAGCAATACACCTGAAACGAATATGATTAGTTGTAGTGTTTTCAAATGTGGAAATTCTAGTTCACCTTTTCCACTTGTCCTGAGAGCCGTGACAATACCAACATACGCCTCAATGATACCTTCTCTCAAAGACTGAACATAATCCAGCATATCATAGTCATTCTGAAGGGGGAAAAAAAAATTGTTTGATAAGTCAAGTTGGTCTCCGATAATGAAACAAAAATCTCATCCGACTTACCGGATCAGGAATGACATCCCCAGCCTGTTTCAGCACCCCCATCGTCGACTCAACGTAAGGCTCAAAGCCACCTCCTGTAGCAATCGCAATATCTCCAAAGCAACTCAACACCGAAATTTTCACCGTCCTATTGATGGCGGGACTTTGAAGGCTTTGATAGAGTGCGTTCATCAATCCTTCGGTGTATGTCAAACTTCCCTCTCCCAACGCTCGGCAGATATCACCGATGACACCAATAGAAACTGTGCAAAGTTGTGTTTCTTCATGGGATTGCAAACCAGTGACGAGGAATGGTAGGAATGCGTTGACGTAAGGGTGAATATCTTGTTCGATGGCTGTAACGAGGGAAAAGGTTGAGTTGGGCGCAGGGTCTACCAAGAAGAGCGGGTGAGACACACCAGAAGCCATTGTTCCCACCAGTAAGATAGCATCCTCCAACGTCGTCGAGTGCTTTCCAGCCGCTCTGATCAAATTGAGAGCATCCGTCATAATTCGTTCTGTCAGAGGTTTGATATCTCCACCCAATTTACGAATGACGCTCTAAAGGCAAATTCGAATTGGATATTCCACCCGTCACTTGGCAAAAAGGGACACGAAACTCACAATTATGATGCTGCAGAAGTTGGTCTGAAGTTCATTCCAGTTACTACGGTCATCGGCACCCAACAACTCATTCTGCATGCTAAGGAGATGTTCTTGTCGAGCCAAAATTGTGAGAATGATGGTTTCTACAGCCTTGATGCAATCTGCTGGGGCATGGGTAACATATGAAGCGAGTGCCTCATAGGCAGCAGTCCTATAATTAGCTTCATTCGTTGGCCTGTAAAATCGTAAGCTCACGCACGCCACTGCAAATGTTAGACCAAGCAAGCTTACTTTTCTGTTGCTCTCAAAAGAGTTGCCACGATCGGTTCATAATATGGTGATAAAGGTCCAGTAGGTTTAGCGGGTTCATCATCCAAAAATCCATGCATCTGATCCACCAAGTTCATCAAACTCCATGAACAATTAGCAGATATCCGTGGTGTATCCTCAACTCCAGCAACCAACGCTTGAATCAACGGACGAAGATGAACTTCGTTATTCAGTTGCGATGACATCAGTTCGCAAATGCAACCCAACGTCCAAGCTGTTGTGTCCTTGACTGCAATATGTGGGTCTTGCATCATGTCGATGAGGATTGGTAAGGCTTGATCGACAAGTGGTGCCAATGCAGAGGGATCTGGACCATCAAGGATGGAACCGAATGCCATCACGGCAGCTTCTCGCTGATGCCAATCAGCTCCCTTGATGTTGTTCTCGATGAACGGAATCACTGGTTGAACAATCACATCTTGCACAGCGCGGGAGAGAAGAGATAAACAAGTTCCGGCGGCCATCGAAATATTCCATTCATCCTCATCGGCGTCTTCTTCTTGTCGTAGCAATAGGTCCAGAATAACTGGGAGGATTTCCGGTAGTGCGGTCTTTGCAAAGAATTTGCTTTCTCGCTCTGGGGGTTCACCATATGTCTCGGCAGCCTAATTCGGAAAAATTAATGAGGCGTTCTATCTTGATAATAAAAGGAAAGTCCTCACCTCGACAGCCTCAATCGCAAGTTCAATCTCTTCCTCACAAACAGTGGACCAGAATTCAATAGCTTGTAATGCCACAGCATCATTCGGGTTTTTCATTCCAATCACCGTGAGCTGCGGGTCATGATGTCGTAAATTTATGGCGTCAGGAACAATAAGCTCGAGTTATTGACGTACCCCAAACAACGCACGCTCCATGTAGAAGCCCATTTTATCATAATAAAGACCCATGATCCTGACCAAGCATTCGAAAGCGGCGACCTGAACATCCGTAGAGGAGTGTTGTGTGGCCTCACAGACGACCTGCATGAGGTAATTTCGCTCCCCCTATTGCAGTAAATTAGCGTTAAAGCTTATCCTTCAGGGGTGGATTGGAAGAAAATGGCGTACTTCTCGCTCAAAGTTTTCCCGAACAAACTCAAGGGAGTTATAGAGGGCGTGCATTGCCGCCAATGTTACGTCTTTGTTCGGTTCATCCTGCCGTGCGCCTTGAACCACAGCAGTTAAGATGTCGTTTGACTGCGCAGCGAGGATTTCAGGTTTCTGAGTAATAGTATATAATTTAGTGACATGTTCAGAGTCGTGATGTTCGTTATGCTTACCACTTGTTCGCAAATGAAACCAATGGTTTGTAGGGTGGCAATGCGCAGGTTGACGTTTCCGACCTGGCTAACGGAAGCCAGCATAGTAGGAATTAATTCTGGCCATTGCGCTTCGGGAAGTTCTATTGCTGCAATTGAGGCTATGACCTGTCCAGAATTGACTGCGATCTTGATGGCAGGGGAATTGAGGTTGTTGAGGTTGTCCTGTTTGATTTTCGACTTGACATCTGGTGAGAGGGCTAACCACCGCTGGGCATACTCGCTTAAGCGCGTATAATCCTAGGATGTAACATGTGAGAGACCGCTAAATTAGTCGTTTCTTGAACTGACCCTGGCTGTAAGGGCGTTTTTGAGAGCAACACCAGCTGCGGTTCTGACATGAGAGGGGCTTTGTTCGTTCACAAGTTCTGCTGAGAGATGTAAGACATAGCCAGGCTGATGAAAAATCGAATATGAGATCACTTTGTCCCGAAGTGGGTGGGTTAAGGGGCAAAAACACTCACATAGTTCTCGCGTGCAGCGCTTTCTAGTTTGGCTGTAGCATCCTGTCGAATAGCGGCATCTAAAAGCGTATGAACATGTATGAGAGACTGGATTGCTGCTATTCTGCTTGTATCATTTCGCACCAGCCGACAGAGAATTGGCGAGAAGCTCGCTAGCGTTCATGGAAAGACCTTTGAATGGGTATTCGAGTCTGGACTGCCTAAAAGACGCGTAAGCGAATTGACTGAAACGCGTCGATAAAGTGTATTTCTCACTTGTAAGACGCTATTTAATATAATCTGGCTGATAGATGAAGAGTAGTGATGGTCAACGTCGAGGTGAAGGAGGGCTGGTGGTGAAAGGGTGTTTGTTCACCAAATGTTTGCTTCCGAGTTTTGCTGACAACCCTTTTGCTCAAGTCATTTCCAATTTCGACCAATTTATGCGCGAAACAAACGCCGCGCACGTGGTTTGAAACTCAATTTTACTTTGATTGGTCATGTGTATATTATATGTCTTGTAAGTAGGTTATGCAGTACAATGCTCTAGGGCTTGTGGTTATGTACGCTTGACGTCAAAAAAGGCCTTGCTACGCGTCAGTGAATACCCTTGACGTGACTTGGTCAACGTGACTGAATCATACACACGGCCTTCCCAATCCAGCTTAGGGCCCTAGGGTGAGTTGTTGCCACTGTCTATCGAAGTAAGGAACAATGTGTGGGCAAGCCACTTGGTGACTCAGATGAGTCCACTGTCAAGAAACGTGAAACAACACTCTTGTTATCTCTCTTGGATACCGAGAAGACATCTAGTAGCGCGCCTCAAATGACGCCCACTATATACAACAAGCCGAGCGTTTATTTCTCATGGCCGTACTATGATCACGAAATCAAGGTTCTCAGTCCCTAATGTCCTCCCAATCTACAAAAGAAACATAAGCTTGTTTAGGCTTAAGCGTGATTTCTTCATATCCTTCAAAGTTGTTGAGTTCTTCGGGAACCTTGTCCAAAAATCCACCCAAATTGATCGTCGCAATGATCATTCTCAATTCAAGGAGCTACAGAGGATGTGTTATTCAAGAGGTGTTTAACAGAGTAATGGATGAGAGTCACTCACCGCCAACTTGATACCAAAGCACGCGCGACTACCGAGTCCAAATGGCATAGAATATCCTTGACTGGCAGAAAAGACTTTCTTCCCATCCGTGCCATCTACGAGCCACCTCTCAGGCTTGAACTCATCAACACCTTCATCAGCCCAAGCACCCTTGGTAGGCTTGAAATCACCCGCAATGACATCCTGACGACGAGCAACATAGGAAGCCGTAGCTCTACGTGAAGCCATTCCTGTCAAAAATAAAATCTCCGTTCCCTTGGGAATGTGTTTTCCGAGAATCGTTATATCTTCAAGTGCTATATCAATCGATCAATCAGCTAAAAAGTTGTCACGGGATGGGAGAAATCGTACGCACGCTGTCTAGCAGTGATAGTAACGTCGGCACATCGTAAAACTTCATGGACAACTGCTTCCAGGTAAGGTGTCTTTTCACCTGTTCCAACATCTTCATACGTTATATTTCGGTTTTCAGGTTCATTCAGGTTGCTTAACAGCTCCGTTCGAAGCTTCTTCTGGACTTCCGGATGATTGGTCAACAATTTCAGACTAATGGTTTCCAATATTCTTAGTTTTGGGAGCAATTAAATGACGAGTACAAAAAACTCACCCAAAAGAGCAAACAGCTGGGGTAGTATCATGTCCAGCAAACACAAACCCCATCAGCTCATCCAAAAGTTCCTGATCCGATTGATAATCAGAGTCTTCCTGTTGTTCCTTCTCAATGATCATATCAATGGTACAATCAGCTGTCCCACTTCTGCCCGTTTTTCCAACATCATTCGTCCTATTGCGGGCCTCTTTGATGCGTGATTGAATCAAGTCCTTGATTATCTTGTCATGGTGACGGAACTTTTTTGATCGTTTGAGGATGAACCA
>WSUA01000332.1:0-23226 GCA_019633455.1 Tulasnella sp. 419 | reverse complement strand
TATTTTCTGCAGCACTCGCATGCATTTCACCTATGAATGATCCGGGTATGAAAGGGATCTGATGGACGATCTAGTTACGGTTGATTGCGAATACTTCACACTCAAATATTAGTGGGTCTTGCCTCTAGTTCCAAGCTTATTTGTACTGATGTATCAATCATGTAGGAGGCGGACTTTTCCATATCTCGACGCGATATATCTTTACTTGCTGCTCGAAAAAATATATCAGCACCCTTATGCAACCATCGTGTGATCATTTACTTTCACGTTCGTGATCTACTGCCTAGATGCTCCCTCTTCAACAGGATCTATGTAGTTCTTCCTCGGTAGGCCCTAGCTACCGTCCGCAAGATCCACACAGAAGCTAGCGCATGATGGAGATATAATCAGAAGGCCAGATGAGTGTGAGTATCGTATGTCGCTTCGAATAGTCAATATACTGACTGACAGTAGTGAGGCTGCAAATACTCGTCGAGAATAAATCCGTATTTATTCACCTGGTCAATTGGGTTCGCCTAAAGCGTTATCCACAACCTCCCTGGCGACGACCAACCCCTCCTGATGTCCATGGAATCTCGTCGAAGGATCTTGAGAGGACATGAATACTCCAGCCACAAGATTAGGCCTCCATTCAGTTCGGTCACAATTTAGCCCACCTCTATCTTCAAACCCCCAAATGCACCGCGGACTCCCGTCGACAGATGACGAAACAGGAGACATGAATTATAACGAGTTGGTCGGCGAAGGATCGTATGAGGTGCTGACAGATGGTGAAGAAGCTTATTTGGGTGATGAAAGCGAAGGCAAGCCGGAACAAGCTCCTTTAGCCCAATGTTCTACTTTTCTACCTCCTTTCCAGATTATACAATTACACGCATATCCAACGTTAACATTTTTGTATGATATCGGCCACCTGAACAGCGTACCATCCTACTTTGGCCCATTTTCTCTCTCAAACCCTAGCAGTTATTCGCGTGTGTCTTGTGTTTCACTCCCAGTTGCCGTGACTTTCTTGTAAGAGTAGAGGACTCAGGTTAGTACCTGCGAGATTTGACTTCAAGGCATCTTGTGTCACGTGAAGGAGTAGAAGTCCCAGGAAAGGCGGTCTCAAGATCAAGGTCGATATATCAATTGGTCCGCAAACTGCCTTGATGAGTCCTTAATGCAGGACTTTATTTACGGGCGGGGAGTCGCCAGGGTCCGGCAATCACTGATTCATCAGGATAGGAAAGTTTATGCAACCGGTAGGTCTATCATTACTTCCGACGCTGATGCGTGGCTTTCAGTGGCTTTCAGGCCACGCTGATACCTCGCACATTGACAATCCCATATCTGCTCATTCTTGAATCGTCGACCACCACCCCACTTGTTATTGCTGACATCCTTAACACATCAATGTCGCAAGAGGAAGAACAGCCAAGAACACCCAGAGGTGTGTCACCAATTTTCGAGGAAGATGCGCCCACGTAAGTATCAAGGGTCATTCACTTAGTGGAGATACGATGATGCTAAAGCTCTGATCCAATGCTGGTGAAAGTCAACCAGGAGATTCCCTTCCAGCAATGGTGGAGGATCTCCCCAGTCCATCTAGCATCCGAGTCAAGAATCGACACATTAAAAGACAGTATGTCAAATCTCAAAGGCCGAAAAACTCTCCTAGATCCAAATCCATACCTACAATCAACGATCATGCCCAATTCTGGACAGCCCATGACGCAGTGTCCAAAGAATACGCTCGTAACTCGGACCTTGTACAAGATTGGAACAAGTCGCTTGATATCCTCCTAGTATTTGCAAGTATTTTCTCATATTGTATATTGAAACCACCACTTATGGTATGGATTGTAGGCGGGTCTGTTTTCAGCAATCAACACTGCTTTTATTATGGAGTCGTACAAAGACCTCCAACCAAACCCCGCTGAAATAACAAACGACCTTCTCCGCGTCCTCATTTCCCACAGAGATAGCAATCTTACCCACACTGCTGAAGAGCTTCAACCAAGAAGTCGCAATTCCTCTGCCGTACACATCAATTCCATCTTTTTTTCCAGCCTCTCCCTCAGTCTGAGCGCTGCTTTCGGAGCCGTCACCGTGAAGCAATGGCTCACTGTGTACATGGATGTTGGCGCCGTAACAACCCTCCCCGTACTTTGCAGAAGGCGGCAAGAAAGATCAAAGGTCTTGAAAGGTGGAAATTGCAGCTTCTCATCGAGCTCTTGCCTCTGCTTCTTCAGTTTTCGCTCCTTCTCTTTCTGATTGGGGTGGTGGATTTCCTATGGAAATTAGACAGCATAGTCGCTACGCTACAGCTTTCTCTTTTATGTGCTGGGCTGGTTGTCTATTGCACCACCATTGTCATCGGAATCAGAGACCCATCTTCTCCTTTCCAAACTCCTGTGTCGAGATACGTTCCACGTTATTACTCCACCATGTCTCGCTCGCTAGGATTTGCCTTCAAAGACCTCACTATGAAGCACCTCCCGAGACTCCCTTATCAGGCTCTTGGTTGGATCCTGTGCTCATTAGGAGCAGTTGATCCAGATCACAGCTCGGAGCCTCTCCTTCCTGCCACCAATGCCATAAATCCATATCGTAAAAACGAGCGCTCCAAATGGGACCATGAGCTTGTCACAGCTGCTGAAGCAGTTGTGTGGCTCCTAGAACAGACGGACCATCCGAATGTTGCCATCACTGCACTGGATGCCGTCCGCCGTCTTCCTCCGAGTCTCGCACTCTACTTGATTCAGGAACGGAAGGGCCTTCTCGAAAGGCTGATTGCCTTTCACCATAGCCTCATCCCTTTGGCATCATCGACAGACACCCAGGCTGACTGGCTCAAAGCTTGGCCTGATGCAGCGGTTGTCTCCGCCTTAGCATGGCATCATATCCTATGGGCTGACTTCCTGGAACACAGGGATCGACTGACCATGAGGTTACGTTTATCCGAGTCAGATCCGTACGCTGACTCCAACGTCTGGGAAGTCTTGGAGACCAATTCAGACATACCGCTGACTGCCAAATGCTTATTAAAGTTCAGCTTTAATAAGTCCGATAGCTCACAAGTGGGGGATCTACTTATACAATGTATGAATTATGTCCGTATCTCATTACTAGCATCACGGCATATTCTTCGCATTAAAGTCACAGATGCATCCCGTACTTGGATTAAAGATGACATCGTGACATGGTTTTCCCCATTCCAGCTGACGTTGGACGCGGCAATGATACTCCTCTCAGCACCGGACATCTGGCGGACTTCCGACTTACAAAGTTCTCTCCCCAAACATCTTGCATCTCTCTTAGATGCTGACCCCTCTGATGATTCTATCTGCTATGTTGCCATTGCAATTGCAACAATTCGCTCTCGTACACCCGATTACTATAATTGGGATCAACATGTAGCATATAACATGCCCAGTCGTGCTAGGCAGAGACGTTGGATGGTGTATCCCGAAAGAAACTCGGAAGATGTTATGAAAGAAGTTCATACTCACATCAATCGTTTGATGGCGGCAAGGTCCAATGCATTAGATAAAGGGTAACGTATTCTTCCTTTTGCTCACTAGCTGGTTAATCTTACCCTGCTTTCAGGTTGATAGTTATGGACCACGTGGCTCTGGCGTGCTCAGTGGTCCGCTGTGGTATAGATGAGGATATCAGGATTTTGAAGATATTACTGAAGATGACAAGCGATTTGTTTGAAGAAAAATACAAATACCCCGAGAACCCAATTCCATACCCACACTTCCCGCGGGATCTTGTGCAATTATCGCGGTTCGCTCCAAATGACGCCGAGATCCAAATCCTCGTCGCTAAATTGCTATGTCAATGTCAAGAAGGCGACTGGATCCGTCTATTAGATGAGGAATCTGGAGAGGATATCCGAACATTATTTCAGTACATGCTGGAATCCAATCCTCAGGGCGATCACAATGAATCTGATGTCGGGCAGCTTGTCGAGCGGGTAAAGGATCGCATCTTATATCTCGAACCCCATACTCGCTTGATTGCCCTTCAGGACTATTGTATGGAGAGGGTCAAGAATCATGGATCAAGCCCATCGTTTAATGCATCTTTGTGGATCAGCAGACGTATGCCGATGAACGATGAGGGATATGAGGATGGAATAGATTTGCTTCAGACGCAAATTTCTTGTGCAATGATGACCCTGGTCATTGGTCCCGCGGAGTTTGGAGTCTCGAATGAGGGACTGGTGGAATATCTGCAGATGCTGTTGTCCGAGGAGACTGACCTGCATTGGCCGCAGTACATGGTGGAATTGGGACTGGTGGAGGGACCTGGAAACGATGCGCGTCGTCTCATGCTATCGGTCCCACAGCTTAATCACGTTTGGCGAGGTGAAGCTTCGTTGCTACTATGGAGCATGGCAAAGAGGGCACGGTTTTTGAATGATTTGCCCAGCAAGTGGGAGTCTTCGCTATTCTTCAATGCACAAGTAGGAGGTTTAATGCTAGAGTATCACAAGGCGGCGGAGGAGATGAAAAGGTGGAAAAGTGACATCGACTTTAGAAGACTCAGGATTTATCTCGAGTCGACGTTGCAGGCGTGGAGGACGGACAAGGGAGCTGGTGGGGAGAGACAACAGCAGTTCGAGAGAACATTGCTAGAGCTTTCTTCATCCTTGGACTAACCTCATTCAGGAGCCGGAAGCGATGTATACTAAGAGAGTCACTCAATGATTTAATACGCCTGAACACTGTATCGGCGTGGAGGACGGACAAGGGAGCTGGTGGGAAGAGACAACAGCAGTTTGAGAGAACGTTACTAGAGCTTTCTTCATCCTTGGACTAACCTCATATCAGGTGCCAGAGCCGATGTATCATTAGGTATCGAAATTCCTTGGTATGTATCTGACAAATTAAACCTTGACTTTTGTGTATAGAACGATCTCACGTGCATAACTTGCCCTCCAAATGGCCAGATGGACCCGAGTGCGGGAATATATAGAAGGTTTTGACAATTGTTGTGAATCGTGTAGATCTAATGTGTTTCGATACGGAGCGAGGGATTTCAAAGTTCTAAGTCACTTGCCAAATGACCAGATGTGACAAATTTGGTGGATCGCTCTATAGTGGTGAAGAATAGGTGGATTTGACGGCAACATAGCAAAACCAGGGCTCTCATAAGACATAAAAGCTGCTTGAAAGCAGGTCAGGGACAGGGACCGGCCTCCGTCGTCTCATGTGTCCCGTCTATCCTTCAGCCTCCGCGTTGCTGCAACAAATGCCTTTCACCTCGCCGTTTAGCTTCAGGTTTGATTTAGTACTCATAACCCGCCCTGGTTGCTTTGTTTCCGGTTACCTCCGGCTTCGTTTTTTGTGTAGATATCTTTGTACGTGTTTGCACGATTGGACTTCGAACCAGATCCTGCAAGCTGGATACCAAGCCTCCAAAAAATGTAGGTAACCAAGTTCTATACCTGTAGCGGACACCCGTCTGATCGAGCGACCAATTGGTATCAGAGCCTTTATGATGGTGGGTTACAACATCTGCAAGTTGCAAAGCCCAGCCATCCCATGTAGGTTTGACATTTATTTCACCATTCGGATCACAACCTGATAGTGTGTCACCTTTTCCAGGGGAGAACGACTTGGTCAACACCTCACCACAACACAATTCATACTCAACCACAAGACATCTCAAGTCCTTGGCGCGATCGACCTCAGGGTTAATGCGAATTTGAGAGACAGCCCTCAGTATTGGTACAAAGTCTGTCGCGTCTCGCAATTGCGTCGTGGGCCACCTTAGCCATGTCAGCCACTCCGATTACCATTACCTACCTCCTCATCGTTCCCGCCAGTCAGGATTCGAAGCAACGGCCCCGTCATCCCTTCCTACTCACCACCACACCGGACTTATTCATACTGGGTTCTCGGATCGACTCCTCGCCCGTCAATTACACACTTGCAATTAATTTATACAACGTTGGTCGCATTCTGTCCACAAAGTCCAACGTACTACTTTTCCAGTCGATCCAACGATAAACACCATGTGCTCTCTTTGGTCACCTATCCGCAAGGTGGCTAGGTATGGATAGCAAGGGATGAATGCTCTGGATATCCATGAACCTAATGTTTAATTGTGGGTGTGCAATCATGTTCACATATTACACATAACTCATATTTATATAGTGCACGATGACCATCACCCATTGAGCGCGATCTAGCTATCATTACATCCCCCTTCCCAATTCTTTCGACAACCCTTTGGACTTCACTCCATCATTCCTCGACTCTCCGCCATGTTTATGCTCCTCGACTTCTCTCTACAATTCAATGAAAGTGTATCCCAACTCGTATTCCTCAGTACTTTTGTCTTACTGGCCATACCCGATAACAGCGCACGCAGGTCAACCAATCCTATTTTCAAACCCCACCTTGTGTTCTCGTCGATGCATAAACTCCTGGGCCGTCGGAACGGGAGGGATTGCGCTGCCGCAAAAGGAGGATAATATCGGAGTAGGGTCATGATCCACTCATCGAATGTTCGTCCACACCAGTTCTCTTCAGTGCGGAAACGTTGCTCCACGCTTCCGCTCTGGCATGGATTGAATTTCTCAGGTTATCGGTCTACTCCGATTCAACGTAGATCACCAGCAGGTGCTCGAAGTCATCGACCATCGTTGCCTCGCCTTATCCCGTCCACTCCTCCATTCTCTGCGCTACTCGTGTGCATTTCACTGAGGAATGATGCGGGTATGGAAGTGAAGCAATGGACGATCTCGATAATGGTTGGGTGACAATATTTTACACTGGAGCATTGGTAGGTCTTGCTTCTAATTTCTAAATTACTTTGGACTCATTCGATCAATAAGTTATATAAGAGGTGGACCTTTCCCTATCCGGAAGACACCCTCAAGCGACACGTTTTCTCTTGCCGTCCGAGAAAATATCCCAACCAAAGTCTTCAACAGCATCCTCATGTAACCATCGTGTGCTCATCTCACTTTGCCCAACTCCCTATGTCACCTTCACGTTCGTGGACTACTACCTGGACGCTGGCTCTTGAACCATCAACGTAGCTCTATCTCAGCTACAGTCCGTAAGACCCACCCGGAAGGAACCGCGCGAAGGAATTGTAGCTCACACGGCGATGCGAATGTGAGTATCATCTGTCAATCCGAATAGTCAACACGGCGATAAAGTAATAGATACCGTTTCACTGGGGTTTTTGAGACGCGAAAGAATAAAGGGGGGGATAGGAGGACCAGAAGACGATTGGGATGTCTTGCTCGCAGCCGAAGTCCTGACGGGAAGAGAAATCTTGGCAATCATCAGAGACATGCCAATTCCTCCCGAGCAGTGAGTATCGGTTATATGTACTTTCACTTTGTTCCCTGTCCTGACATGGCTAACGACTGTCCACTCCGCCCCACCCTTCATATTACCGCAGAATGTCTATCAATGGCATGTTTATTCATCGGAGTGAGTAATGTTTATTCTTCTGACTTTGTCCGAACGCTCAATAGCCTCTATAGGCTCGATGCAGCCATAGCTCAACGACATTAAGACTACATTTGGCAGTGATCTTCTTAAGTCTATCCCGCCGCTCTCTCGTTGCGCTTGGAATTTTGGGGCATGAGAAATGCTCCGGCTGATATTTTGAAACGGATGGCACCCACTCCGTGCATAATTCTGTTACACTAATTACCTAGATAACCATTTCATACAAGAAAATGAGTAAGACCGAGAAAATGTCCAGTCTAATCGAGGTGATGACACGGTGTTTGATATAGAGCTTATTCACAGCACTCGATCTTAAGGTCCAAGCATTTGGACTACCACAGTACAGCCGAACCTATGACTATCGCAATGCGCAAAGATCTGCAATATTTCAGGATTCGCAAAACTGTTTTAGAGCCAAGCCAACCATCAAGGTTCTGTTATACAGGTATACCATTACTACATCACAAATACCTTGCTACCATCATGATACAAATCATCACGTTATCTGAGCATGACCCGCTTTTTTACTGTGTGGCGTTTTGTACCACTACTGTGAGATATCGTGCCAGACTGGCACAGCATCGCCGCTGAATGAAAACGCAGGTGAGCAGATAATAATTAATGCTGCATTGCTTAGCTACATACCGGTGAATTCCTCCCTATAAGCAAAATCAGAAGCTAGATAAGCGCGGGAACCATTCGCCAAACAAATATGAGGAGTTTTTACCTGTCTGTCTTTCCATTCTATGTAGCATTTGAACTCAGTTGTTCCGAATGAAACGACTGCATCATATGTGACTCTCCAGCATGCATTTCCGTGGTTGGTCGTTCCCACATTGCTTTCCGGAATAAGAGCATTGGCCGGGATTCTCGCACTGAATACGCACACCTGTTCGAAGTTGACTGTATATAGAAAGCAGCAGTTGAGTTCCGAGTGTTCCGATGAAGCAACGATCACGTACGGGGGTCCTCATCTACCCAGTGTATATCGGGGTCGTCACCAACATAGCGGATAAGATCCAATTGTGCTTCGGTCCTGGTCTTTGTGGCCACATATTTGTCCAGAGAAATGCGAGTAACTTGGGTCTCTTGGACGCTGACCCCCTAACAGAGACATGATTGGAGAAAAATCTACAATTCTGCTGGACCGGGTCTGTCTCCATCTCACCTTTTTCACGTGTGCATAGAATCCACCTTGTACGTAACTCTTACCGCTGATCGGGTTTTCGTATACAGCCTTTTTACGCTGGACATGTTGTGGATTAGAATCACGGTAGGCTGGGTTAATGTAAACACCATATGCATGCCGAGCAACCCGCGCTGAGACTCGATGATCCAAGTAATAACACATCGCACCGTGTGCAGCTGCCTTGGCCCTAAGAATCGATGGGTCTAAGCCTTCCGGAATGGTGCAAACGCTTACGTTGATGTCTCTGCCTTGAAAACTTCGACGTCCTGATCCTTGAGCCGGTCCTTAATCTCAGCAAATAGCCACGGGTTGGCTGCAAAACCTCCCACAAGGAAGATGGCCTATGATTGTCGTAGGATAAATATGACCCAGCACGGAGTGTGTTAATGACTTACTGTGTGCGACTCAGGTGGTAGCTGTGCTTTAATGGATTCTGCAGCTGCCGCACAAGCCTCTTCAAAGAAATCTGCCATATCGGATCTAGAAAACATGAGACGGAGAGATGAACAACCAACAAGGCAATCTCACCCCTGAACTACGAGTTGTCCAGATTCAATGCCGAATTCTGATTCCGTGTCGTTATAGGTGCCAAATCTAACCGTAGATCTACGGTCCTTCCTTCTGAAAACACATTTGACCTGTCTATCAAAATTTTCAACAAGTTGCTGGATTGTGTGATCGTCGCCATATCGTGAAGCTGGACCAAGCTTCTCTAAAATACATTGTCAATACATATTGCAATACGGACATTACTCCTCACCTCTTACAAACCGCTCGAAATTTTTGGTAACAAAGAAAGAGCCTGCAAGACGACCTGGAGCAGACACCAATAAGCAGAGTTGGACATGAAGATTGAATAAGTATTACAACTTTCAGGTGCTTTACTCTCTTTCAATTGTAAGGGAGATACCCCAGTTACTTCGTAGGATGAAACGTCGATGGTCCCACCACCGGCGTCTATGACTGCGATATGGTTCTTTTCCTGGTAATTGTGTAGTAGCTAGGTGTAGAGATAACACGGTGGCATGTACATACCTCGAGTGCACGGTTCGCTATGCCATTAGCGACACACCAATGTAGACTGGCTTCGCCCTCTGAGACGAAATTGATTCGCGAACGACCCTCACTCGTGTCGGGAACAAGGCCTCCCAAAATAGCGGCTTTCCTCATGCGATCATGCTGAAACGTGTCCCAGCCATTAGGATGACTAGAGGATGCTGTGCATTAGCTGGATGACATGCTACATTTCTCATCCACGCTCACCTCAAGACATATATCACTTTGTCCTTTAACTCCTCTATGAGGCCCCTGCTGCCTGGCATTTGTTGCTGAAAGTGATCCAGAGCAGATCTCGACATATATCTCAAAAAATCACCAACGACGTCGACTATCGATTTCCCACGAGGCAAAGGGGGTATCGGTGCGGCTCCAAGGTTGTCGCCTCGATCGAGAGGTCTGAGTAAAAGTTTGAACCTAGGTTATATCGAACATTACTGAGGTTGACAACAAAGAGACTACAGGTGCGCCTTACCATTCCACCCTAGTCCATCGCTCTTCTTCAGCTTCTAGGATGAGTTCCGGGTCATATATCTCGGCTCCAGCAGCTTTCACGGCTCCTTGGGGATCATAGTATATGACAGTCGGTACTTTCGTGGATGTAGCTTGGAATTCTTGGCCAGGATAGCTTCAGACAGACGTCAAAAAGGTAGAAACAAATCATGCACAGGTTGGCTAAGTAAACTGACCCCAATACATCCCATATATCAGGGACTTGCCGTGGCTCCAAGAGTGCCCAAGATGCTCCACTAAACGTAGTCCCGAAGTCAATCGCAATAACGAGAGAAATGTCCGCACCACGATAAGGCGCTCGTTCAGGTTTCTGACGATTCATACTTGGACCAACAGTGGAAAGAATCGGTGGTTTGCTAGCCTGTACACGAAGAGGGGGAAAATAATGTTCCCCTTCGATTATTGCCCGCCAGTTCTCAGGTAGCCTCGTGGCAAGCCACTCAACTCAACTGAACAGCTGATGCATTCGTCCCTGTGAAATCGTACACATTCAAAACCGGAAAGAACGCGAAGCACAAACATGAGTTGACTCAAGGGGAAGAACACCCATAAATAAATGATCCTGAATCGTTAGGAACCTGTGGTTACCATCATGTTCTCAAAATCAAGTACAGGTAAGTCAATGCCATAGAGTGTCATCGGCGTGGAGAGTAATGTGACATACCTTAACGTAGATGCGAAAGCGCGTGATGACACCTCCAAGGCCGAGATACGTCAGCTACAAAGCACAATAGCTAGTTTAGAGGCTCGTCTAGAAAAGGCGCAGTTGGAGAAGATTAGGCAGGACACCGAACTGGAGAGCCTTCGCAAATTTTCGAGTGTCTACGATACTTCACACGCCTCGGATGTCACCGACATCATCAATTCGGTCAATAATCTAACAGCCCAACTTGCGGGCGACATCTCTCAAGAATGGACGATACCCGACGAGAAGGGCCCCTCAGTCCCAGATCAAAAGTCCATCGATTACATTAAGCAATTTGTACCTCATAAATTAGTCGATGCCCTCGCAGCCTGCGATCCCAGGCATCCTCGTGCACGACTACTCCTACAGTATTCTATGCAAGCTTATACACAATGCACTGTTCAATGGATTACGAAGAACTTCTGTTATGGGACTGAGTCAGAATTCGATCGAAACATAAAAGATATATCACGTCGAATTCGTGAACACGGTAAGCATGAAAATGGTATCCCGTGTTATCCTATTGAAGCAGATTTTTCAGAAAGCCAAGCTACATATGGTCGCTGGAGATCATTAACTCACCGTCATATTCAAGATAACGTCCAATACATACAAAGCTCGCGTTCCAAGCATGTTATCAATGCAGCGCCACACGACTTTCACCTCCTTGGGTGCTTTTTGACCGGACATAGCCTTACAGAGCCCAAGCTCAAAGAAGTCATAGAAGATACCGAAGAAGTCATGAAAGAAATCGTTGCAAAAATGGTGAAATTCGCTACAATGACTCGCCAGCAGATCATTAGCGCAAATTTCAGTATATATCAACCCCGGGCTGGTGACTACTTTCGTCATAGCCGGCACGAACTACCCATTGCTTTGGAAGATGACGCGGACAACGACCTGGTGCTTGCAACGATTTGCAGTGGCACCCGAAAGTTTGAAAAAGTTGGTAGAGAGCATATCGAAGGGTCAAAAGTGAACTGGGTGGTTCATGACAAACCTCAAGTAATTACAGCTCGCGTATTACACGAGCTCTTGAAGATAGGAGATCCAGCGCCCACGAGGTTAGTGCAATATGTCGCATCTCTACATCGTCACGGATATAATTTTGTCGTTACTCCTTTCATTCAGACGCCATATTGCCAGGAAATCCCAAGGTACTGTTTAGTTAAGTTTCTGCACGACTTGGAAACTGAGATGGCGCTGCAGATACACCGCCCTCCACAAATACCGAAGATCTCTGAATCTAGATATTTTAGCCCAGATTCGACACGCCTCCGAAGGTCAATACATATGGATACGTTTTAATTCTTCATGACTCGTGCAACACAAGAGTGGCTTAAATGAAAAGTTTTGGGCAAGCGATTACCTGCGGTTCAGTTTTGTGAACAATATATTTTGCATAAGAAGGACCGTTGGTCCCTAAAATTTGGAGGTAACCATTTCAATGTAATGGATCATTGCGCTTTGTGTACCCGTCTCAGAGTCTTAAATGGAGCGAATGTGATACTATCAGTCCACCATTGTCCCTTGATCAATGGTCATGCTTGTAGCAGTAGACCCTAAACTATCACACTTCAATTCTGCTCAGTTACGATCTGGCATATAAGTTAACCTTAATTCCACTCTGGAACAGCAACACCACTGTATATCATAAGCATCGATCAATGTCTGCGCTAACTCTGGCATTTGGGAATATTGCTTACCTCTGAGTACACCCTACAACGTAAGCATATTAGTTAACGGCAGTATCTACCACCCTAAGTTCCTAACCTCATTCATGACTAACCTGACTATCCTTCCATTCGATCTTACATTTGAACTCGGTAGTTCTCCTCCACAAACGATTCTTTGATGAGCTAAATCTCGTTTGATGCTGAATTGAGGGGGGGTGTTGGAGACTCTGATTCCCAGGGTCCTCGACCCTACTGTGTTCTCCTTATTCGGACTTCCCTCTTTGCTATTCGCTATTGCTCGTGACATTACTTTATTAGTCATACGCCTTGTCACTCCCTTTATATTTGTTTCGACTAGACATTAGGTCTCTCAGCTCTTTATTCTCTTTTGCTGAGTGACTATCACGTCTAGGTATGTATTAGATACTACTAGAGCTTTACTATCACGTCTAGTGTCTGCTAGTCTGTTACTTGTGAGTAGACCGCCTTCGCCGTATACGTGCGTCACTGCCGTAGAGTGTGGGCTATAGGATGTAAATACTGAAAAGTGTCCTGACAGTCGGAAGTATCTGTTACACGAACGTCGTCTCGAATTTCCTTCGATACGCAGGGGAGGGATTTCAAACCCAAGTCACGATAAAGCCAAACGCAATCCACCTGACAAAATCTGGGTGGATCACTCTTGAGAAAGCCATTACTGGGAATCCAACGTCGTTACATCGGATTGGTCCAATCACACTATCCTCGACCCTAGAACAGACCCTGGAGTCGTGTAGATATATTTGCATGTATTTGCCTAATTGGACCTTGAGCTGGATCCTGCAACTCTGTTCCCTTGTTGATTGACTTGGTTTCAACCTCCCTCAAATCATCAGTATAAGTAGCGAGAAAATCCTGCCGAAAACATTGTGAGTAACCAATTTCTCTTATCTGTATAAAGGTCACATCTGACTGCGGGATCAATTGGTATCGCAGCCGATTTTCCGTTTCAACAGCGACCTTGATGATGCTACTCCACATCGCCGCTCCAAAGCCACTGTTACCCTGCCCGGTGTCGAACAGGATGTACCTAAAAGAATGCAAACGGTAGCAACGGACTTGTACCTCAAACAAAAGTACCGCAAACATCTGCCTCCTTCGTAGCACCATTGACGACAATGAATGGAACACCAGATCGCGAACGATACAGAGACCCGGAAGGAAGCAGTTGAGAGCAATGAAGCGCACACAGCTATTCGAAAGTGAGCAGCATTTGTCGCTTTGAATAGACACGGTACTTACCATATGATAGGGCGAAACGAGGAAATCCCAACGTCTGGGGTTCAACCAGAAAGGCGATGGGATTCGCAATCGCGTCGTGGGCCACCTTAGCCATGTCATCTCACCCCGATTACCGTTCTTCACTCTCGCTTCGTCCCCGCTAGTCAGGATTCGAACCAGCCGCCTCATCCCCCCTTCCTACCACGATCCTGGACCCTCGTACTCGGCTCTCAGATCTACTCCTATCAATTACACTTTCAATTGGTATATACAAAACTGGGCCACATTCCTTCCACAAAGTTCAACAGTCTACTTCTCCAGACGATTCAACGATAACCACTTTGCGACCCTTCCACTCTTTTCAGTCACCTTCCGCGCCGTGGTTGGGTATGAAGATGCAAGAGATTTATATTGTTCATTCTAATATTTAATTGTGGGTGCCCAAACGTGTTAATGTCTTATACTTTTTAACTATAACCTTTATAGTCCGTGATGACCGTCTCCCGTTGAGCGCAGCCAGTGGCCACGAATACATCCCATCCTCTCGACTTCACTCCATCATCCATCGACTCTCCGCCATGCTTACTCGCAACAGCCCCAGCTCAACTACTTCCACAACTCTCCAAAACCAATCCATGTCAGATGCCACCTTGTGCCCTCGTCGATGCAAAACATTCTGGGTCGTTGGAACGAGGAGGGGCTGTGCTGGTGCAGAAGGGGGATTTTATAACAGTAGGATCATAATCAGCTATCACTCCATCGACTATTCGCCTAAACCGGTTCTGTCACATGGCTTCGGCCGGAAACGGTACGCTCACCATCAACTCTGTTTGGTTGTTCATCACTAATAGTTGTGCAAAGTGCTGGTGAGCCAGCTGTATCTCATTGCCCTCTGTCCTTTCCCCGGCGGCCGTACGTGGTCTATTAAGGAGTAATGGAAGTATGGATATTCCACCATGAGTGAACCGAATGGGTGATATCCTTGCCCGACAAACCCTGAAACAGCGGTAGGTCTCGATTTTAATCCCTTTATTTTAGACTCATACAATCAACAGGTTACTTAGGAGGCGCCACTTTTCCTTATCCCAATATGTCTCCATCTGATACTCGATCAAAACTATCAACAATGTCTTCAGTGGCATCCTCACGCAACCATTGAGTGGATACCACGTGGTCAACCTTCCCTTCGTTGTCCTTTCTTCAGACATCAAATTTACTGAATCTACTTCAGCTCTGTGTTGATAGACTTTGGCTACAGTCTCCAATACCCACCAAAAGGAAGCCCAAATGGCAGTCCAGTCCAGAAGGCGAGGGGGGAACGAGCATCATCTTTCAGTTCGAATAGCCACAATGCCCACCAACAGTAGTACGGCTGCAAAACTCCTTGAGCACAAAATTCGTATCAACTCTGGTGATTCTAGAATCCAGAAGTAGTCCCCTCTACGACTACACAAAATCGCTGTCGGCGCCCAAGATTGACGTATCCTTGAAGATGCGTCTGAGGACTTGGACACAGAAGAACTACTCGATACTCCAAGCATTCACGGACTTCATAAAAGCTGCCAAAAGCAAAACTTCAACAGGAGAGATGCTGAAGATTGGTAGATCAGTGGGATTGTTGGAATACTTCTCTCTTTCTATTCTATTTCCATCCGTATTTATTCTTTTCCCCCAGTATCGATCCGCCGGAATTTCTGCCAAAACTTACTCACTTCAACGTTCCTAAGCCAATGGCCCAAACCAACCACTGCCCTGCGCTTTGACATTCTCTATTTTTCATTACTGTTTCTAGTTAGTGTAGATAGACTTCTCCGGGTAACGTTGGCGTCATTTGGCAGAATGTTTAGATGTCTATTTGTCTATTCATCCCGCCACAAACGATAGTGCACCTGCAAACTTGTGAGCGGAAATCCCTATATCACGGAAATACGAGCTTTCTAAAGCCATCAGCTGCAGGGGGAAAATCTAATTTTACAGTCCGATCAACCAAGTAATGAGCCGGCGAAGACGTTGCTGCAGCATGTTGGAAGCCTGATCCTTGCTCTGTTCTCAATCATGGTTGCTTATCCGTGGATTGGATATCTGAATGCTCGGTCAAGAATCAGATACTGGTAAGCTATTACTTGCAATACGCCTTATATATAACAGCTCCTCTCTTCAGCCGATGTGGAAATATTAGGTGAGAGGTTTGTTCGGCAAAATTTAGTTGCTCAATTCCCGTTCCATACATCTTCACCAAGTCACAAGTAAGGTCTGATGAGCACTGGATAATTTATTTTTCGGCGAGGCATAAAATCGTAATTGTGGAATAGTGTTGGCAATGAACGCAAGCGCCGTGAGGCATGATTATCCTTCGTCCCAGATTGGGGTTATAGGTCCTCTTCATAACGTCCATTTAGATTTCATCAGGATAGAGACTGTCATCAACGCTCACCTCTGTGTCTCACCCTGCAAAAAGACTACTTGGTGGGTGATATATGTTATTGCAGGTAGGTTCACTCACCTTCTCATCCTTCCATTCAATGTAGCATTTGAATTCTGTTGCACCAAATGATACCACGATATGAAAGTTGCTGACGTAGTAGTATTGTGTAGCTCTCGGCCACCAAGAGGTTTTCTTCTTTGGTGTTCGGACAAGAGATGCTTCCGGAATGTCCGCTTTAAACCGGCAGAGCTCGCGAAATTGCTCTTTGTTACATATGAGCTTTTTGAAATTTATGAAAGTATCGCTAAACTCACCTTCACGGTCCTCATCTCGGAACTTTATGTCGTGCACATTACCTCGATAGCATTCGAGGACGAGCTCCAAGGTTGCTATAGACCGCTCCAATTGAGTGTAATAAAAGGGGAAAGGGATGAGTTTAGTTTCTTGAACCGCGGTGTCCTAGGAAATCAGAGGAAATTCGTTATTCCAGCTATCATACCCCAGTCATCAACATACCTTCTCTAGGGTTACAAAAAACCCTTCATCTAGAAACTCTTCACCAGTTATTGAATTGCTCTTAATCCGTGTTCTCCTTTCCTTATGCTTGGGATCTGATGAATTAAAGGGATAAACGCAAGAAACTCCGTATGTCCATTTTGCCATCCGTGCTGAAACAGAGCGATCAAGATAGAAGCAAATCGCGCCATTAGCAGCCGCTTTTGCCCTAAGTAAATATGGAAGTCAGCGATGGCGGTCTGTGATTTACATTAGCACTAGACCACAAACGCTGAATCATTCCCGCGAATCACATGAAAACGTGGCGCGGACAGACGGGTCTGGAGTTCTTTAAGCAGGTAACTGTTCCCAGAGAAACCCCCAACGAGTACGACGGTCTTCATCAAAGGACGATCTTAGTAACGATCTAATAGTTAGAAATTTTACTAACTGTTTTGCCATTAGGAATGCCATTGCCTTTTACAGATGCCGTCACCGCCCGCACTATTGCCCTGCACGCAGGTTCATAAAATGGAACCATTTCGGTACTATATCAAATGTATGAAACATCCCTTCTTCAATAGGCGGGTATACAAATGATGCTTACCCCCGAACCAGGAGTTGACCAGCAGTAATATCGAAGTTCGGGTCGCTTTCTCGACGCGCGCCAAATTTCACCAGCATATCTTGGCCAGAATGTCGAAAATTACACTTGGCTTTCTTATCAAACTTGTCGACTAATCGCTCGATATTCTCAGGATCTCCGTAGATAGATCCATTGCCGCTGTTAAGTTTGGCTTGGTTGGGGTCCAATTTCATCAGAGACATTGCCACTTTGAAGTTGTTTGACGTTACCTTCAACAAATCGCTTGAAGGCTTGAGTAACAAATACCGAGCCTTCTAAGTGGCCTGAAATACCATAGTTTAGCTACGCAGAACACAGATTGACTTAACATACATTCCGGGGCAGACGATTCCTCAAACTCGAGAGGCAGGGTTTGTACGGTCTTGAAGGATGATACATCGATTGTTCCACCTCCTGCATCAACAACTACGAAGTGACTACCGACCTGAGGCAGTCAATCAGTGAATCGAAACATATGATACAGCGAAATTTACTTTAAGATCCCTTCGACCAATGCCTTTGCTCATACACCAGTGGAGACTCGCTTCACCCTCCGAGACAAAGATAATCCTGTTTTTTCCTTCATCAGATTCTGGGACAAGGCCAGCCAGAGTTGCGGCTTCCCGCATGTCGGAATGCTGAAATGTATTCCATCCATTGGGATGACTGATGATAGTGGTTAAGAAGACGTCAACGGATAGACGCAGTCATACCTTAAGACATATAGGACCCGATCCTTCACTTCTTCCCAGATAGTTCCTTCGTCATCCATCATCTCATGAAAGTGGCTCTGAGCTATATTAGCCATGTATCTAAGAAAGTCAGAGATTACGGCCACTAATTTCTTATTGCGAGGCATTTCTGCCTTGGGCGCTTTATCCACTATATGGGCGAGATGGTTTGGGCGGAGAAGAAGCTTGAACCTAAAATTTACGTATATGAGGCTGATGTTTTTGGATGAGGGTGAACATTTTGGTGGCATACCATTCCACACGCGTCCATTTCTGTTCCGAAGCTTTAGATATGATTTGCGGATCCAATGTCTCTCCCCCGACTGCTTTTAGTTCTCCTTCACTGTCGTAATAGAGGACTGTCGGCACTTTGGCGGAAGCGATGTGTTCTTGCCCCTCAAACCTGATAAAAGAAGTGAGTTCTGATCACCATCACGAGAAAAAAATGTGTACCCAGCTACATCCCAAATTTGCGGAACTTGATCGGGATCGAGTAAGACCCAAGAGGTTGCACTGAAGGTAGTGCCTAGATCAATTGAGATAACCAGATTGGTTTCAGAACCACGGTAGGGCAATCTTATTGCAGCGCTTTGATTCATGGGTGGTCAAGGTGATTGTCAGCCTTCAGGATATGAAGATCGAGGGGATATATATTGTGAATACTATACTTCCCGCGTTCATACGAGTTCGTACACTTTCGAGTCATCTGGGGTTGCCTCATTTTCAGGGCCAATATACTTGCTTCTGATTGGGCACGGCCTCACACACATTGCGCCACTCGGATCAGGCAGCCGCATATAAAGTTTGCCTCTTGGGGCATGGGTAGCATAACCGCCAGTGATGATGATTCAGGAGAACCATCCATCTACATCAGCGAACGCAGAAGCTGTCGAAGCAGTCGGCGGTTCAGATTCCCCCACTATGCTAGAAGACCCGGCGACTCACGTGAACTCGGTCCAGCACAATCACTCTCCAGACCTTTCAACTATCAGCCAGGAAGATAATGACCGCGCAACAACCACCACAATGGAGAATAGCACGCCTACCGTGGACCCGTCTACTCCCGGGCCGACAAGCTCCTCCATTAAAGAGGAGGGGGTCTTCGTCGAGAAGCTGCAGGCAGAACTCACCAAATCACGATCAGAGATTAGCCGTCTTAAGCAAGAACTTCATGACGAGCGGCAAAAGAGAAAAAAACGTGATGAGGAGGTTGCAAGTCTTCGACAATATAAAGCTGCTCATGATACGTCCCAAGGTTCAGATGCGTCAACACTTATCGCAAATATCAACGATTCGGCATCGACCTTGGCCGACGATCTCTCCATGAATTGGGATCTCTCAAAGGAGAAATTGCCCCTCCCTAACGGGACGGAGCACCCCACTAGAGGTTTAGATCTCGCTCTGGCACGATGCCCCATGGATCGCTCTCATGCCCAGCCCTTACTGCAATTCGGCTTTCGGGCTTGCATCATGCGCCGTGTATCCATAATCATGCACCAGCCCTGTTATGGGATGGATGAATCGTTCGGGAGAGTTATTCAGCAATTAGAGGGCAGTGTTGCAAGGACTAACGGTGAGCAAGGTGTCATGACTTGAGTGATGTTGATTCACTAAGTCCTGCTCTTACTTTGCAGCATCTCAGCCCACATTCGCCCGCTGGAGAGCAATAGCTTACGATGCCTTGATCTCTGAGCAATTTCCTTCTCAGCGGTTGATGATTCCTAAGCTCTGTCACAAAGTCGTGTCCGACTTGGAGCGCACAGGAATGCTCGTCACAGGACGTCAGCTAGAGAAAGACGACCGCGAAAGGCTAGCACATGATACGGATCTCGAGGAAAGACTTGAAGATATTATCTCCAAGGCATTCCTGTTTATCCGGATGGTCAATATCGACATTGTCAGTGCCAATTACAAGCACAGTTATTTTATCTATGGGAGTAAATTCAACGGGAAAGAAATGGGTGTACCCGAATCTGCAGATGAACCCGAAGACGGTGATAAGGTGGCGACTACAGTTGGTTTGGGGCTGCTGAAACATGAAAGAATGATAGGAGTTGGTATCGGAAGACTAGAGGACAAATGGAGTGTCCAGATTAAAGCAGAGGTTTTAACTGAAAGGGAGATCTCTGAGATAATTCGAGATATGCCAGCTCCCGTATACGCGTGAGCATTTCTAATTTTCTACCTCTCAATTTCCAAATTTTCACTAATTCAAAACGCTATTGACAATTTTAACTCCTTTGAACACCACCTTACAACGTCTTAATTCACGCGTAGCGCTTCTTCACAGGGTTTATCGGCTTACCAGGGTGAGTGTTTAGCTACTTCAATTGCTCGATCGTTTAAACAATTTTGATATAGTACCAGGGCAGTGGTTACATGGAAAATGGTCGAAGATCCTAGATCGAAAGTAAAAAGGAGAGGAAATACTGGGTTTGGGGGAATGACAAGGAACAATTCGTCTGTATCGTCAAGAGCTGTCGCGTAGAGCATGAATCCATTATCTTTTGACGATAAGACACACAAGACAAGAATTATGAGGAACTTGACATTTTGAATCCTCTGTGTAGCATCCAAGGAATAGCTGAGGTCTATCGCATGCGGGTCTGTGGAGTGCTCAGGAGTCAGATGGTGTAAGCTGATTGGCTACGTAGGCTAAGTTAAAGCCAGCAAAGTAATAAGGTAGAATCATAATTAAACACGTTGACTGGATATAGATGTAAAATTTTAATCATAACTTGCACTGGTTCTTGTAACCACTGCAAGAGTAACCCATGCAATCTAAGGCTAGCCTATGCTTGAAAGTTGAATCTTCAGATCGGTAGTATACTTAGTAATCTTCCTAGCATATAGAATATATCATCAGGAGTGTAGCACTTATTGTTTGACAGGGTGCCCCTCTGGTTACCCGGATGGAAGGCATTGATGGGGGTAAATTCTAAATCGAAGCGACATGCGTTCCCTTGTTCTCCTTGACACCCAATCTTTTCAACATGTCTCGCACTCAGCATTTCAGGGAAGAAGCATCGTTACAACATAGAATTTTTATCAGTACAGCATCGTTCTTGTTTGGTAGTCATTGTGGCAATAGATCCTAGACTGTGTATCCTGTTGCTGAGTCACAATATCACGCATAAGTAAGTTAACCTTCGTTCCACACGGGAACAGCAACGCCACTGCATTTGAGAAACATCGATCAGCATTTGCCCAAGCTTCAGCATATCGCTAAATTGCTTACCTCTGAGTCAGACCCTAGAACGTGAATTTAGGTCAATGTCATTGTCGATTTACCCTAGTCTCACTCATAACTGACCTGACTGTCCTTCCATTCAATCTTACATTTGAATTCGGTTGTTCCAAAAGATACCACGGCATCGAAATTGCAACTCCAACATGGTTTACTTGCACCAAGTCGGAACCCCTGAATTAAAGCAGAGGCCGGAATGCTGGCACTGAAAGAGCAAAGGGTTTCGAAATGAACTATCAAAGTTACTTGTTAATAGAGTGCGCAACTCCCAGGGAAGGAACTGACGAGGATCTTCATCAACCCATTTCACATCCGTCTTTTTTCCTTTGTAGCATACCAGTCTCACCGAAATCGATGTCTGAGCTTGCTTAGTGGTGAACCATCTGTTTAACGAGATTCGAGTAGTTTGAGTCTCTTGCACTACGGTCCCCTAGGATAATCATCAGTACTACACGTGAGTCTGAAATAAACTGGCTGCGTACCCTTGCAACATGGGTACGGAAGCCACCTCGCACGTATTTCTTTCCACTGGTAATATCAGTGTATACATCCGCCCAGCGACAAAGGTGTTCCAGGTCCGATTCACGGTATACCACGTTGCAGTAAACACCATATGTCCACCTCGCGACACGAGCAGATACCCGGTGGTCAAGGTAATAGCTGACAGCACCATTAGCGGCAGCTTTTGCGCTTTCAAGGAGTTGAATTAATATTGTGAGATAAAGCAGAATAAGGCGGACTCTTACGTCATAGTCTCGGCCTTCAGGATTTCTAGGTTGAGACCTTCAGCTCTCCTTTTGAGTTCGGAGCACAACCAGGGACTGGCGGCAAAACCTCCAACGATGAAAACAATCTGCAAGCCAAATACTGTGTCAGAGAAAGATTCATAACCACGCGTCTTTGAGTATTACCGTTTTACCACTTGCGGATGCATGCTTCCGCACCGCATCAGCGGCTCCTTCACACGAATTTTCAAAAAAGTCTGCAACTTCCGACCTGTACAGCACGAGATTGAGTGGTCAGAAATACGGAGTAAACAATATGTACATACCCTTGAAGTACCAGCTCCCCAGAGTCGATATCATAATCAGGATCGTTTTCCCGATATGAACCAAAAGCAACGGTGCACCTCCGATTCTTGTTTCGGAAAACGCATTTGGTAGTTTTATCAAAGTCTTTGACTAGTCGAGATACGGTTTCTTCATCTCCGTACGCGGATCCATCAAGTTTGCCTGAAATACGAAAGCAAGGTAAGTAATTAGACCACCATCATTGTAGGTAGATTAATTCACGTCGTGCAAAGTTTTCGAACGCTTGAGTTACGAACACAGATCCTGCCAATCGACCTAAATGCAGACAATTTGTAAGTAATAACATAGTAGATGGTGAAAGGTACTCACTATCAGGTGCTTCGCGCTCCTCAAGTCTCAACGGTGTTGTGCCAGTGACCTTATAAGAAGAGACGTCAATCGTTCCTCCTCCAGCATCCACCACGGTTATTTCACTTCCAATCTGAGACTCTTTGGTAAGAAACATGTCATCGATAAAATGAATTTCTGACCTGAAGCGCCCTCTTCGAAACATTGTTCATCACACACCAATGCAAACTCGCTTCACCTTCGGAAACAAAATGTATTCTCGAACGCCCTTCGACGGTATCAGGTACTAGATGTCCACGAATGGCTGCCCGTCTCATCTCATTGTGCTGGTAAGAACCCCAACCATTGGGATGGCTACATCGGATGAAACATGAGATTAGACAATGGAAATTGGGGGGAATCGTATTCACCTCAAAATATATACAACGTTGTCTTCAACCCTCTGCCATATTTCTTCTGAAAAGATCATCTGGTCACGG
>WSUA01000331.1:10682-21227 GCA_019633455.1 Tulasnella sp. 419 | reverse complement strand
TCCTGCAGCGATTCAGGACTTGGTACTAGTACATGGAGTAGTGATGTGATACCTCACACGATGAAATGACATTGCAGACAAGAGTCAGATAGAAGCGATTTCAACTACATTAATCATCTGGACCAATTCCAAGTATCCTTCCGTTATTTATCCTCAAACAAAAAGGGGTAGACACGGAATGACGTGTAGCTAATCATGTGACTGTGAGAACCAGGGTCCATCGACAAACAAGTAATGTAAACGTGTTGGCGATTTTGATGAATTCGTGTCAAGATCTCAAGAGACACGTCGACTTTCTCATTCTTGCATAAACACTTCCATCATCCTTTTGGTGGCAACGTTAGACTTGCTTTCTTTTTCTCTTCTCTCAAAATGGCTCGACGGACGTTTGTCCTCGCATTCGTCTTTTCACTCTTTACGATCACTGTAAATGCCTCTTTCCTTGCGATCGACTATGGAAGCGACTGGATGAAGGCTTCGTTGATGAAACCCGGTCGTGGAATTGACATCCTTCTCAACACTGATTCCAAGCGCAAGATACAGTCTTGCGTCGCTTGGAAAGGTGATGAGAGGTTATTTGGCACAGATGCCTTCAACTTGGTAAGTCCATATTAAAATTCTGGAGAGTGCTATTGGCCCTGACTGTTATTTCCTTAGGCCGCTCGTTTCCCAAAAGACTCTTTCTCTTCTCTCAAGTATCTCCAAGGGAGCATTTACTCGGGATCTCAGTCCACGTACTTTTCGGAAATCACTCAGGCAGAGGTCATCGCAACCGACCGCGGCACTTGTGGCGTTCGTCGGCCAGATGGAACAGAATGGAGTGTCGAAGAGCTTATTGCCATGCAGTTTGCTTATGTAAAGGGATTGGCTGAGGCAGAAGGCCAAGCAGTGATTTCTGATGTTGTGGTGACCGTAGGTGCAAGTCTCTCTGAACATCAAAAAATGCAAACTAAGACTGTGAATGTTGTCAGGTTCCTCCTTTCTATACGCAATTCGAGAGGCAATCAATTCTTGATGCAATTGAGATAGCTGGAATGAGGCCTCTCGCTCTGGTCAGCGATGGAATGGCAGGTGCGTATACCTCGATCCTTCCGTGAGGCCTTATCGCTAACTATTCTTTTGCTATTTAGTGGCCACCAACTATGCCATGACACGTACCTTCCACAACAAGGAACATCACGTCATTTACGATGCTGGTGCATCCTCGATTACAGCAACCGTCGTCTCGTTCTTCACTGGTCCAGTCCCAGATCCTACCAAGGTCCTCAAATCGTCTCTCCAAAATTCGACTTACGTCGAAGTCAAGGGATACGGATTCGATGTTGTTGCCAGTGGTACTGAACTTGACCGACGACTGAGAGATGCCTTGGTAGACATGTTCGAGTCTAAGCATGGTCCCGGCGTGAAGAAGAATGCCCGAGCTATGGCCAGACTCTGGAAAGAAGCTCAGCGCGTGAAACACATCCTTAGTGCCAACTCAGACGCAGTGATTCGCGTCGAGAGTCTCCATGAAGATGTCGATTTCAAGTCCAAGATCAGCAGGGACACCTTTGAGAAGATGGCCGCTGATCTTAAACCAAGGTACTCGCAGCCCATTGCTGATGCAGTGGAGGCTGCTGGCCTGAAGATGGTAAGTGAACATCGAATTGGAGGGAGTATCCTCGACTAAAATCTGCTTTAGGATGACATCACCTCTATCATTCTTACTGGAGGAGCATCTCGCATTCCAATGGTCAAGGGTGCCGTTGAGAGTATTGTTGGAAAGTGAGTCCTGGATCCCTTTGTTTGCATGGCCCTGTCATTAATAAACCGAAATAGGGATAAGGTTGCTTACAATGTCAATGCCGATGAAGCTGCTGTTTTGGGTGAGTTGAACACCTTATGGCGATACGTGGATAGTCGCTCACATTAAACAAATCATCTAGGTGCCGCTTTCTATGGAGCTAAGCTCAAACCCATCTTCAGAACGAAACCCATGATCTATCAGGAAATTGGATCTTACGACATTTTGGCTGAATATACGTCCGAGAACAAGAACAAAGTCATGCGTACACCCATCTTCACTCCGAAATCTAAACTCAAGACTCCCAAGAAATACGATTTCAAGAGGAAGAATGACTTCAATATCAAGTTGGTCTACAAGAACCCTGGTAGCATGTGGGTTTTTTCCGCGTTGTACGCATGGCGCATGATGTGCTGATGGGAAAACAAACTTTTTTTTTCTAGTGATTTCCCTCAGGAAATCATGGACGTCAAGGTCACAGGTGTTTCAGAGAAATATGCTAACCTGACGGCGGAAGGAGCAGTGGAATCCGACATTCATGTCAAAGTCTCCTTTGCATTGAATGAGTCTGGAATGCTTCAAGTGGAGGAGCCTTACATCTTCGCTGACGTCAAGCGAAAGACCTTTATTGAGAAAGTCAAGAGCGTCTTGGGAGGGGAATCTTCTTCATCTGCGTCCTCGACCAGCACTGAGGGATCCGAATCGGCCACATCAGCAGCACCGGAAACGACCGAAACGACCACTACGGAAACCGTTACGTTACCCTTGGGTCTAGAAACTACCCAATTGTCCTACGCTCGCCTTGAAGCCGATGACAAGAACAAAGCTATTGGAAGGTAAATCATCAGTTTCCTTTTGTGTTAGCTCAGGGTCCTGACTTAACATGGCTTCCTTTCAGACTCGTGGCTATTGAAGCAGCGGAAAAAGCAAAGGCGCGCCGTGAAGAAGCATACAATCATCTTGAGGGTTACTTATATCGCCTGCGTGACCTTCTCGAGGGAGATTCCAAATCACCATTTATGGACTTCTCTCAACCCGCCGAACGTGAGCTACTCACACAAAAGCTGGCTGAAGGGTTTGAGTGGCTGGCAGAAAACGACAAAGCAGACGCAACCGAACTATGGAAGAAACGCGATGAGCTTGAGTGAGTCCAGAATTTTTTTCTTTGCTTTTTTGCGATTTAAAAGCATGCTTTTTTTGTGTGTGATGTGATTGTGATTGTGATTTTAACGGTTTGTGCGTTTCCAGGGCCGTTGAGCATCCTGTTATCGCTCGATACAAAGAAGCCGAAACTGGACCAAAAGCGCTAAGCAACCTCCAAAAAGCACTTTTCGCTGGTCGGACGTTCCTGAAAGAGGCCCGAGCCAATCACACTGCAGAAAACGAGGCAGGAACACCGAACAAGTACACTGCAGCGGAATTAGATTCCGTTGAAGCACTCTTGACGGAGGCAGAGTCTTGGCTTTCACCCCTAATTGAACAACAAAAGAAGTTGACCAAGAGGGAGGACCCGGTACTCAAGACTGCTGATATGGACGCAAGGGGCAAGGTTGTTCAATCTACTGTGACCAAATTGATGAAGAGGAAACCTCCCAAGGTCCCCAAACCTAAACCCGTGGAATCCACTACCTCTGAACAGCCACGCAGCGAAGAGACTCAATCGTCTCAAGAGAAACCAAGGGATGAGCTGTAGATCTTTTTCATCTTTTCCACGTCACATACTGTATGCCTAGATTTTTCTTACATAATCAATGTCTCTGGAGAAAAAAAAACACGCGGGCGCTTGTGGAAAAAAAGCACCGAAACTTTGTGAGACAAAAAAATCAAAATCAGAATTTTGAAATACTTTTGTGCGTACTATTGACTGATTTAAATGATAAGGGAGAAGATCAAGGAATGTGGCAGGACAAAATCATAATCAAGAAAGTATACAAATAAAAAGAATTGTCCATGATGAAGAGAGGCTAGGCTTTGCCGAGAAATGGCGTGTGCACGATGCATCTCCACACTTTACAAATCAAAAATAATACATGAGGAGTGGTAGTTGTTCCGACTTCACTAACCTATTTTCAATGACTACATCCGCAGACTACAAACGCTCCCTAGTGTCGGTACTCCGTTGTTTTATTTGTGAGCCTGGGCGCACTGCTTGATGGAGATTCCATTGTAATCCACACTCTTGGGATTTGTAGTGTGGTGTCCTTCGAAGCAGGGTGTTTTCGTGGTAGGAATCCACTTGGAGCCATCGTGGGTTCGGATTTCTTTGATGTAGACATTCGGGCAGCATTTGGCCGGATATATGTATTGATGCTCCGTAGATCCATAAGTAATGTTTCCCGGAAGAAGTTTGCCATTCGCCATGTCCCATTCATGTTGTACGACGCAGATAGTGCTTGTCTCGTGATGGCAGTTCTCGGCGCGGGTGTATGGTTGATGGCAGCGAGCGCAGTGCCAGACGTTCATAGGACGATTGAGGGGAGCCATTGATAAGAATGTCTAAAGATCAAAGAGCAGCTGGTACATAACGATCAGTTGACCATCTTCGAGAAGCTGAAAGAAGAATACTCACATGGAATGAAGGATGGATTTAAGATGAAGACCTAGTCTTTCTAGAATCTAGAAGATGTGTCGAGAGGAAGGAGTAGAAGGTGATGAAAGACCAGAGAGAATCAACAGAGCAGAAGCGAGTACTGAAGTAGAAGTCACAAAAGCGCTGCAGGTGATGCTGATACGGCTCTATGATCACAATTGAGGTTTTATACCATGGAGCAGCTTCATCCAGAATCACGGATGAAAAGTCGACATCTGCTTCATCCCGAAGCGACAAAAAAAGCAGCAGCAGTAGCTGTGTAGGTTGTGATGCGGAGAATAGTGGGATCGTTGAGGTGATTTCCTGGAACTCCACAGGAAACGGGGTTGAGTGTTAGTGATCCGCAAAAGAATACCCGAGTGATTGTTTAGCTATATGCCTCAAGGCAGTGTTCTTTCTGGGGAGGTGATACAGTTCAAGGACGTCGGTGCGCGTTGACTGAATCCGAAAGTCGACTGTTGCGTCGGGTGTAAGTGACGAAACAAAGGCGTCGGTGCCCGCCCTGGCGACGGGACGGCGGGCGGCAGCAACCCAATAAAGGATAAGGAAATAAATCCATAGTGCGCGGCAAAAGCTGTTGCCAACGCGCGTGCGTTTCTAATAGGTGTACCCCTGCACAGACAGCACAAAAGTAAAGAAAGAGATGGTGCAGATCTTGTGCAGATCACGGTTCACGGCGTTAGAACGCGCGGTGCACACGGTTTGCTAGGAGTTGTTTGTCTATGAAACTTTGATGTGCACGTCGTCCACAGCAACAACCGAGAAACAATCGCTCGCTTTTTTCTCCTCTTGGAGAAAGCTTGGAACCGAGAAGCAGAAATATGGATTCTAGTGGTACTTTCATGGCAGACGAGATGCCTGTGTGGAAGCCTCCGGAATTCCACCTTGGAGCCCAACCCCCCACTATGTCAACTTTCCATCCTCCTGAACATTCCGATACCGATGCCTTTACGAACTTCTTCCGCAATGCCAAGTGGTTTGTTGAAGCTGGAGCAATCCATATCCCTCTGTTCTCTGATTTCGGGTCTGTAGGTCCCCTGATGGAAATTGCATCCTTGCGACGCTTGAGAATCGCTCCGTTCAGCTTGTAACAAGGTGCAGCGGTGTTTCTCCTCATATTCTCCGCGTGTCTCATACACAGTGATAATAGTCCCAATGGTGTGATCTCGTCAGACACTTGTCCGTCCCTGTGATCGGCAAGCAACCCTTGCACAGTTGACTAATCACATCTTGCCTTTCAGCACATACTTTTACTCAAGCAGCTCCCATTGTTGATGCTATCTGGTATCCTGGAGCGTGTCTCACGTTTCCGGCGACATTTTGTATAGTGATTTCAGTCAGAGATTGTCCGGTTAAGCTAATCGATGCCGCGGATGGCAGGGTGTGTTGGCCCGACAATATTCCAGCGGAGTTTTTCACTAATTAACCCCAGCTTCGCGCTTCCTACAGGATTGTTGATCATCGTGAAAGGCACGTCGCACCTCAGTGTCTCGCCTTTGATCCCTCAGCGACCAGGTAAGTGATACTCGTGCCCCACACCAGACGTATTGACCCACGGGAGTTGCAAGACTTTACTGTGGATTTCAAGATGCAATCGAAGTATTCGATTTCAACTCTCCTGGAAAAGAAGGTTTACGCCTTCAAACCTCTCCAAGCAAGAAAAGTAAAGAAGGGATGAAGGGCATTGTTTCATCCATCTCATTTAGTCCTGATCAAGCCTCGGGACTTTACGCCGCGTCTTCATTGAATGGTTGCATCTCAATTTGCTCTGGTACTCATGATGCCGAAATAGTTGACATGCTTGGCGGAGTGAAAGGGCCGATCACTCAAGTATGAGATGATCGACCTTTGCTGTTGATTTGTCCGAATATTGATTTCTGTCCCTGGTCCTGCTAGGTACAGTTTCATCCAGCTCGATCGCATATATTGTACGCTGCAGCCCGTCGTCAAGATATAATTCAGTCTTGGGATTTACGGCATACTGCAGTGCCAGTGGAAGAGTTTCACCGGTCTGGTCGTGGAACTAACCAGAAGATAAAGTTTGACATTGATTATGGGGGCAAATGGCTCGCGAGTGGGGATGAGGTATGTCTTATTTTTAATTCGGTGGAAATTAGGTGAAAAATGGTGCCATATTTCAGTCGGGAAATGTATCATTTTTCGATGTGAGCAGCTCAGGCGCTCCTGATTGTGTGAAGTCTTACAGGGCCCATGAAGGTGAGTTAGGTGCGTCATCATGATTACTAACATTATTAACAACCTTCAAGACACTATAGGTTCAATTTCATTCCATCCCAGTCGCCCGCTTTTATTATCCGCATCTGGTGGTCGTCATTTTGACTCACCACAATCCTCAAGTGACGAATCTGATACCTCATCAGACGGCAGCCAATACCCCCGAACGCGGACGAAGAGAATGCCCACATTCCGCGAATCAACTCTGAAGGTCTGGTCTTTTGAAGCGAATGGATTCACAGACACACACGATCCAAGACCTTCGTGAGACCGGTTCTTCTCTCCAGTGTTGACAGAGATTTCCAAGAGAAACGAGGCGCATGTACATCGAGTAGTGTATATAAGCCGTACAAGGGTTACAACAAGGAAGAAACCATGAATTGCGTTGAGAAGGGTATCGAAAACGTCCAAGTGTCTAAGAATATGAAGAAATGATGGCTCGAGAGATATTGAATACAAGTGTGTATTCAGAGGTGAGCACAATGGATTTAAGATGGCAACGCAGGGACAGGCGGGATCGGAGACAATTTCGAGCCTCGATTTTTCGACGCCTTTGCTCGCCGAGTGGTGGCCTTCTTCTCCTGTTCTGCTTGCGCGGATGCCTGGAAGTCAAGTTGTTGTTTAATGAATTCGGATGTACCAGGCCTATAGTAAGAGATCATATAGTGGTTAAAGACGGGAGCTGCTGACACAAGCCATAAACCAACCTCATTCTCAATATCCTGAGTATAATCTCAGCGTTTCCTGGCTGTGCCTCCTGTTTCTTCTCTTTCTTTCGTTCCCTAATGGTTCCTAGGTTTCTTTGAGCATAGACAGTCTTGGCGCGTTTCTTGACGGCGGGCTCTGAACGAAGCTGCTGCTGCATGATGCGAACGCATTCTTCCATTAAGTCGTCCCTATTTGAGTAAATTAGTCCACGGTTCCCTTGACAACGCGTGACGGTCACTCACGTCGTCCAATCATAATATAATCTGATTGATAAGATATCCCGGTACTTCTGATTCTGGAGTTGTTCAAGAGGTACCGGTCCTTCGCCATCAGCATATGTGTAATCCCTCAAGAACTGTCATGTGAACGTGTTTTAGCTCTCGTCAAGGGAGAGCGGGATCTGGGAGGCCGATGACGAACCTTCAACCATTTGAATACAATATCCACTTCTTTATCAGTCAACGGTTTCATATCAGAGGGCATGGCCGACAACGGCGGCACCAGCAAGCCTTCGATGCAAGTCAAAATTTGTTTCCAGACTTTGTGCATCACTCCTTCCTTGGTGGTTGGACTGAGGTGGTTGTGGAGAATTTGGAAATTGGCATCGAAGTAGTCGAAGAGGGGAACGATAGCTTGTTCGATCTCCACATCGGTTAAGACCTCAGGCTTGATACGGGCTTTCTCCTTTTGCGGAAGTGGAATCATGGTATCTGCCTTGTCAGTACCCATGGCAGATCGATAGAAGGCCGTGACACCTCCTATAGCTTTGTTGTAGTCATAGCTAATGGCTGCTGATGTCGACTTGACCAATGTCTTAAGAACACTTCTAGACAGATGTTGTCGAATCATAGGCGCCATCTAAGTGCCGGGTTAGATGAAATTCGTGCGAGCCAGATATAAACCCGCTTACCTTATCAATGATAACCCTTGTCATGTCCGTTTCAGCTCGCTTCAGCGACCTGAAAGCTCGGCCGAAGTAGAACTGGATGTCGTCCTTCTCTCCTTCCATACTGACACGGATCAACAGACGCCCAGCAGTATCCAAGTCGTACCACAGATCGTGAGACATAAAATCTCCAAATATTCTAGGATCAAGACATAGATAAGCTCGACCAACAGTATCATGTTTGCCGATGAGAGCTTTGTCCCGAACACTAGCCATTAGCCATGTGGTACTTTCTACCGACATATCGAACGTCTGGTCCCCTAGGAGAGTAAAATGCATCCACTCAGTACCTGCGCTTGTTGTGACCGCAAGAAGGACTTACATTGAGGGTCAAGCGATTCATAGATTGTCCGGGTCTTAGCTAGTCGATTGCCTTTCTCGTCACTGAGGGTCACAAACGTATCCAATTTAGCAGAAGGGCTGCTCTCCAATGGGACGAGGTTCTCGGCCAAACAGATTTTGACTGTGAATAAGAACGTCTGTCGATCCACCTTGTCCGGCACCGGGGGTCCATGCTCCTCCAAGACCGCGGATATCCGATCAGCATCGATGCGATCATACATCTTATCCAACAGGTTTCGTGCGGCTTCAATGTTGTTGAGCTTCACCATGGACTGAATGATGGCTATTAGCAATGCTCTTCTTCAATTCTGAAGAACAGGAACAGCCCACCTTCGGAGTAAAGTTGAAAGGCTCAACCTTCTTCTCTCCTTGAATTGTCAACTTGGCTTTCTCTATCCAAGCCGACTGTTTCTGCTGTTGGACTTCCGGTGGAGGCCGAGGGAACATTTCTTCCATGAACAAATCCTCGATACTTCGACAGTATTGTTCAATAGATTTGTTAATGGTCTGTATCGCATCGTCAACAGGAGGACACAGGGGCTGCTCAAGAACATGGAATCATCGGTGCTCACCTTGGACAATGCTGTGAAAAACCGTGCTTCCTGATACGCATCTGGCCACTTGAGTTCCATCATGAAATCGAGTGGACTCTTGAGCGAAGTAAACAAGTCGACGATGGATGAGCTGTGTCCTTCAACACCTTCCGCTTCAAACTGTTACAAAGTCAAGAATTGAGTGCAATGCTACAACGATTCGACGAACACAACAAACCTGGTCCACAGATATGGCCTTTTAGTTAGGATGAATGTCAATTCTTATCGCTCCGGTATATTATACGAGAGACGAGTTACTGACCGCATGTACCCACTGAGCGGTCTTGTTGTCCGTCATGAGGAGCCATTGTCGAACGTAGGGCTCAAAGAATCCCACGAGGTCAAAATCAACTGGCGACCTGCATTAATTCAATTCAGCTTTGAACCAGATAAACTAATGCATAGATACGTACTTTGGGCAGAAAGCCTTGTGCATCTGCAGTAGAGTCTTTGTTCTTCGGTACAGAGCAAAGACATCTTCAATGGGTACTTTAGGTGGCTTGGTGATCGATCCTTCCAGTAATGCTCTCCTCGAACTGTCAAGGTCCGTCAGGAACATGGGTATCTGACTTTCTAGTGCCAGGCACACAAGATCCAACTCCCTGATCACACATTATGTTAGAAATCGCAATGACCGAAAATTGAACATGACGAACCCGAGTAGAGGCTGTGGGAACCTCTTATCCAACAGCTTGGCTTGCTTCTCCAGATGATCCGTCAGCAAAAGCAGGGGTAATGCTTTATTATCCCCTTCAGCGGTCATCAACTCGTAGTTCTTGTCGGTATAATGATGAACCGCCTGCACCCGTACTCTATCTGACAGATCTTTTAGGCGAGCTTCTATATCTGCTTTGTACCGTTCGACCAGCCCAGACTCCCGGATGATTTGAAGTATGTCGATTGAAGGGTTTATTGCGTCTGGCTTCAGTTTGGTTATATCCTCCAATCCCTCATAAAGCTCTCCCAGGAAGATATTGAATAAGCCCCCAAAGACAGTCGACAAGTAATCCGCCTGGGAGAAAGAGGGACGTGAGTTCACTCAGTCCCGCTATTAGAGAATATAAGAGCGAACTTACATCGTATCTTGGCCAATCTTCTAACGTAACTTCCTCCACTGCCTTCTGAATCATCTGCAAGGCTTCCGGAAGACATTCGATAGGAACTTCCTCCCTCTCGTACTTGTACTTTATCACATCCAAGAAGCAGGTGACCCGATAAGTATGCGTCAACCTCCACCTAAGGGCGCATTCGTTGATGACTTCTAGATGTTTTGGGGAGAGTATACCGAGCGACACTTCTTGATCTTCGGGAAGGTTCACCATGGCTTCCAGGTCGAACTGAACGCATA
>WSUA01000331.1:0-10463 GCA_019633455.1 Tulasnella sp. 419 | reverse complement strand
AGGGTTTGGCAAGTTCCGGATTTGTCTTGATCATCATCACCATGAGCTGTGAGAGAAGAGAGGTCTCCTGGGACTTCCAGTGGTGATACCCTTCATCGGTATCGAAATCATCACGATTGCCAGGGAATGGCAAGTCGGCTGCGATATTCTTCAGACAAGTTTTGAGGTCGGTAAGGGCGGCCTTTAGATGGGGTTATCTGATAAGCAACCGTTACTAACGGAACATTGGCACTCACCTTCTGCGTGCAAAACTTTTTAACAGCGTTGACATCATGTTGAAGCTCGTTGTCAGTTTTGCCGAAAAGCTTGCCGGTGGTCTTGACCAATGGCATGTCAGCTATGGTGCCGCTCCCGGCAGATGGGAAATAACTGTCTCCATTCGACGATGAGGCATTTGGGGGTGACCTGACGGTTGTTGCTTGAGCTCGCTTCGCTTGTTCGACACCATCTGTCAATTTTGCCGTATACATGTCCATCCTTGCGGTTAACTCGGGCGGAACATGGCTAACATTCTTCAGACAATCCCTCAGTAATCTAACGAACAACGCTATTTGAGCGTTAAGCTCCATCTTCCAACCATCTGGCTGTAGAGTTGGCTCTTTCTTCAGCGTATCGGTGGCTTTTGTCACGAATGTGAGGATAAGCTCTTCAATTTTTCTGTTTTTCTCCATTTGGCGAAGAAAGTCTGGCTTTGCCAAGTGGTTGTAGAACGCTGCGATCGATCTGCGGACAAGCTGCTGATCCTTAAACCTGTGTAAAAGGTACCATATGGTAACGAAAGTCTAGTCAGTGATTGATACAATGTGCGGTGCCACAGTAACGGCATATGGAAGGGCACAGGTCCAACACGCGAGCGAAATATGACAACTCACTGAGGATCTTGGCCCAAGGCAATGGTCCGCAGTTTGTCGTCCAGGACCTTGAGTAGTTTCTCGGGGAACTTGAGCGGTCTCTGACTATCTCGTCCGAAGTCCTTGAAGACATCGCCAATGGTGTATATGGAGTGAGATATAGCGGCAGACATTCTTGAGTGGTGATCACGACTGTCGCGGTCAGAACCCCTATCGCCTGGAGAATTATATGAGGGTGTCTCTGATACTTTGGGTGTTAAGAGATATGAAAGATAACTGGTGAAGACATGGTGCTGTGAGCTGAGGTTGAGGCGTAAAGTACCGCAAGACTTACGATACGCGAAGAGCATATCTGGACATCAGGGCGGTCGTCAGCTAGGCAACCAGTGATGACTGAAGGACACCTCACTGATAGACGTCGTCATCGGTCATTCTCTCCTTTCCACGTCGCGAAGACCCGACACTGTCGTACGATCGGCTCGTCATCCTATTTGCAATCCACTAGCAAACGCCAACTCCACTTGGTTCAACGGCTAGTAGTCTTTGTATGTCGCCTAATATATTTCTGTGGATGTGGTGGAACAAGGAAAACGAGAAGAACCGTCCTGGATATCTTGTTGGTTGATGAAAGTGTTGATAAAAAGTAAGCTCCAAAACGAAAAAGCAGTGTCGTTTTCTGTGCCCTTTGGGCCAAATTCGAACCCTTTCGGGGAATTTACTCCTATTTGTGCGAAATCACAGTTCGATCTCGATTTTTACTTTCTACTCGACATCACTACCCCATGAGCTCCAGTCATTCAAAGAAGAGGAAAAGAGGAGATGATAAAGAGAAGCCTGAATATGTAAAAATAGTAGTGGACAAATCAACTTCATCTGGACCGGCTCCTGTGCTAGGTGAGTAATGTTGTGCACCTAGTCAGCTACCCCTCATTTACACATTCCATAGCAACTTTCCCATCTGTAGATCCTCCGTCTGATCTAAAATTCAACCAATTCTATCTTCCCGATCGAAGGAAACCGGATGCTTCCGTCCAAGATCGACCAAACTTCATATATGCGGAGACCGATAAAGTTCAGTTCACGAGCTCTAATCATGATCAGGGTCAAACGGATAAAGGTTACTTCTCTCAGTATGTATGATCTTCCAAAGCTTAAGTGATCTAGACTAAAATATGCTTCAGATATGTGGTTGGGGTATACAACAAGCGAACCAAGACTCTTACCCTTCCTTCAGCCCCTACCCCACTCCACATCGTAGCCCATGAAGTAACAGCATTGAAGAATCTCGACCCTATACAATCCAGAACCTCTGCTGAAACTCAGCGCTTACAAGCCAAGAACGCTCTCGGGGAGGCGTTCGGTACTAAAAAGGCTAAATCGGCCATCCGTGCCATGGAACGGGACAAAATTGATGTCAGTTCTATGCAAGGCGTTGCAAGTCACCTACAAAATAGCATAGAAGCTGCCACGAGCTCTTTGCCAACTCAGGGTTAGTTTCTCCTTGTTTTCATGGGATACACAGGTGAATCTGACAATCTTACAGAAGAAGCAGTCGCTATTGCCGATAGCAATCGACCGATTCCTCCAGTCAATATGGATGCAAAAACACCTTCTGAAGCTTATCCACTTGACTCCATCATTCCACCAGCAGAATTCAAATCACTATCCATATCTAATATTCTCAATGCCTCCTCCCAAGAAGAACGCCTCACATACCTCCCAATGAATAGAGGCGAATGGATCCAAACAAAACTCACCTCTATTGTCAAATCTTCAAAACCGAGGAAAACAAACGTGTAAGCGAACCATCGATTATTCAGATGTCGGTTCAGTCTTACATTGATTTTGACAGGAAAATATTACTATACATATCGATTCTGTGGTCCTTCAAGCTCATGGCATTCAGGATTCATGACAAATCCATTCTACAAGAACGACTTTCAGGTGTACCATATCAAGTTATCGACGGTCTCGTCTCCAGGTTCACCGAATCAAGGAGGGGTTCGTCGGGGTAAGATGGATTGCCTTGCTCTGCACAGTGCTGCAACTAAAAATGCTGTTTACAGATTTGAGGTCACGCCGCACATGGAAATCAAGCTCTTAAACTACCTATTCGCCCTATGTCTTAGACTAGACGATTTTTCGACCCAGATCAACACTTTAGCGGCAGATCTTCATATGTCCGCATCAAAGTATGTCCATCTTCACAGCATCTCACCGGCCATTCATTGACAATGATTGCCGTAACAGAGTTGTCCAGCACTTTCAATCGCTTGGTATGTCTCCCATATTCACGTATATTACACTGTACTTACAACAGGTTGCCGTGATAGGCTGTTCCTTTGACCTACCAACAACATCCGAACGGAAAGCGCTTAACATCTCAAACACCGAGGCAAAGGAACGTAAAAAGGCTGTGCTCAAAATCCCCCTATCATTCCCAAAACCGAAGACCAGGAGAAAAAGAGCATGAATCGATTGTATCCATAGGTTGTATCTTGTTGTGCAATTGTCGTCAATGTTGTGTTGTTCCTTGGGTACTCCGATTGTTGTGTGACTGACTCCTCTCGCACACACGCACACATGGGAACGAAAATTCGAACAATCCCAAGTTCACAACAATGAGTGAGAAACGCGATGATATTAAGTAAGGATCTAAATAAAGGCGACAATAATGTGTAGTTCTCGATTCTCAATACTACGTGCTTTATGGATAAACAAAGTTTGGATGCTGCGGTAGGATGTCATGTATGAGTAGGGGGAGGGCATCGAAGCGTGCGCGTGTGAATGAACGTCAAAGGGAGCGTGCAGGTTCGTCAACAGTGGAAGAATTGGAATGGACAAGATAGTGAAAAAAGCAATCTAAATCCTTGATGGACTAGACTCAAAAGCCACTCTGTGAGCTCCTTGTGGACTTGGGGATCTGGCAGGTGGAGGTGGGGAGTTGGATCGAGAGCTAGATGATCCACCATCATAATGATCTCCAATAACATGATGTGGTCGAGACCTATCGTAGTTGGAAGCAGAGCTGTTTGATCGAGAATGGTCGGATTTAGGAACAGTTGGGTGATAACGAGGAAGGGAATCTACGGGACGAGAGAGGAAATAACCCTTGAGTTCAGCTGCTTTTGAACCTTGTCTTCCGAATCCGAATGAGGCACCGCTTCCACCACTTCCACCAGTATGATGAGTCTTGACATCAGAGTATCCAAAGCCAGATTTCTCGTCAGAGCTTGTAAAGATGGATCCCTTGGCAGTTTCGAGAGGCTTGAATGGTCCACCAGGAAGCATATCCAAAGCTCTGGCTGCCTTGTGCTCAGTGAGAGATCGCTTGATCTTGATCCTGTCCCTGAAGATGAGTCCGAGGAGAATGTTGATGATTCCGACAGAGAAGAGGAAAAATGCGGAGACGCGGGGGAACATATCGACATGATGGGACAGGATGGAGGCAGAAATCAAGACCTGAATAGCTCCCAAAATTCCAACACCGAAATCGGGACCTAGGACTGGAATGTAGTTGACGAAGAACCTTTTAGGCCAGCTAATTTCTGAGAGGATGAGGAGAATGGCGACGAAGAGGACAAAAAGTCTGTTGACGATTGCGAAGAAAATTCCTGCTGCCTCTATAATTTACATAACATGTGAGTGATTGGTCATAATAGGTAACTTGAAGTTGACGTACGATTGGGCACAGTGCTTCCTTCAAAATAGTCGCAATCAAACTCATCATCGTCGATAGTTGGATCGTTCACAATCATGCGAGCATTCGCACCACGCTTGAAAGCTTTGATGTCACTGGAAAAACCGAGGTCAGTTATGAGGCAATGATCAAGAAAACCATCCATAACTCACTTGGCCATTATCACCACATTTGACGCGAAGACGAGTAAAAGCACGATGATGGAGAGTAACCGAGCAGCATTAAGAGAGATGAAGACATAAGCACGAGGACCGAGGAAGAGCATTTCGGCTGAGTGGTTTTAGATCTTCAAGTCGCGTTGAGTATTGATTAGTTTGTGGCCGGCACCGGAACGAGAGAGCAGAAACAGAAAAGAATGTCGTGAAAGAAAGAAATTACTAGTTGATACAGTCGGGATAGAGGAAAACTCTCAGATATCTAATCAGAGAGTCGAGGGAATATAAGGAGGAGGAGGAGAGAAGAAGAGGGAGGTGAGTGATAACGCTGCATTGAACCTCTGACTTTTAAGACCAACACGTGTGTAGATTAATTGCTTGTTCTTAGTGGGGCCAATCACAAAGCCAACACAGGTATTGTCATCAAGCACATGACAAGTAATTACGAGGACAATGAAATGAAGTCAAAGTAGAAAGCGGGGACATAACAAAAGGCGGGACGCGCCTTCCCTCAGGGTTCTTAGGTTCGAACCCCGATTTTCTACTCTCTTTGTCCATCATCTGACGACGATAAACGTCGGGCAACGACCCTTGCAACCTAGAGTCTTCTCAATTGTGTGGTTCCGATCGTTCTTGCTTATCGAATTGAACCCAACGGAGTGAACATGTTGGTTGTCTGCACTGTGGACAATCTCAAAACCCCTCTTCCATGATGGGAAGGACCATCTGGCCAAAGGATTAACCCCCCAAATTCCACTTCATATTTTTTCCGCAGCATTCAATGAACTCGAATTTCAATCCAGCTCAAACCCCAATCTCGAGTATTCAGGGTCCCCCAACACCCCGATTCTCCCCATTGGGAAATAATCGCAGACTGTACGTTTTCGGGATAGAGACCCTGAGAAAGTGATTGAAGTTTTCTGTTGTTGAATCTGAGAACAACCAATTAGATCTTGGTATCGTAATGCGCTTGGGGGTTCTTCAGTCGATTTCACGGTTTCATCTGTACTTGAGACCCTTTGCTTCGGCTTTATTTCCTTAGGCCAGACAATGCTCCCTTACACTCAGATCCAGGACTGACAGAACATCGTGTTGAAGCCGAAGGCTTGGTGCATGTGTGACCGATCAGAATCGGATATTTGATTTTCCATGGCAATGGGTTGGGAAGATCAAGGCTGTACATGTCCGTATAGACAAACTGCGGAATTCTACAATCTCCATTGGTGAGTTGGTTAGAAGTCTCAGGAAAGATGATCAGTATGTCGATCAGGTTCTGTGACAGCGAGGGAGGATGGATGTGATTTCGTTAGTTTTCAGTGCGTCGGGCACATCAATGAGACGTTGCACATATGCTTCATCTTTGGAAATGAACAGATGAGAGCAACACCAAGAATAGCACCAGCACGTGCCAAAACTCGCAAGCAACGTCTCATCTGTAGGAACTAAACCCGTGCCGAATTAGAACGATTGTCTTCACGTGAGGACTGTTTGATTGGAGAACGTTTGTATGCGCAAATTCCTTCCCTCGATCGCTGCTGTCTCTATAGAAATCCTATCTTGACCGGCAGATTATGGCACGGACATTACTCTCATCACGACGTGACATATAGAGACGAGCTTCTCAACGTTGCAGAGTACATGCATGTGGCTGGGAGGCACGAATAAGCGCCATGTGTCACTCGAAGTCCCTGTCGAACATCCATCAGAAGCAAATGTTGGCTTGCCTATCCCGTGCACAATTGGTACAATCTTAATCCTGGCATGTGCTTTCCGTTCTTGGAAGCGAAGCAATGATTTCAAATCTTTTTGTTGGGACTTATTCAAAGGTATGGTGGGCGTAGAGGGAGATAGCATTTAATGAATGGGTTGTCCATGATTGGAATCAGCTCATGGTGAGTCTTTCTCATTGAACTTGATGGTTACTTGGCTTCTTAGGTTGCTCAAACTTTACAGGAATCTATTCGGTAGCAAAGGACAGCCAAATTGTACAAGATTTGCCGTGTCAGATGAAAGTATCTCATACGGTCAAAGAGGGTGGCTAGGGTGGTTCTCCACCCCAAAGACAACTTCAAGACAAAAAGCCCCTTTACTTTCGGCAACCTTGTATAACGGTGTAGATTTTGTGACATTGGCCTTTGGAATGATCCAGGCCTCGGACGGTTGCAGTTTGGACCACTCTCGAGAAAGGACTCGGATGCCAGGTATGAGAGAGGATAATTATCGGTAGTGACTGTTACTGATATTCTTTAGTAGAAAATGATGAAGACGACATTGTGGCCATCGCCCTGCATCTCACCACCCAGCGATGTCCAGCATGTATTATTGATCAAGGGACAGTTGGAATTGAGTGTTTACGTGTTGTCATCGAAGGGCTGATCGGCCGCGATCTGGGAAGGTTTTCTCGCTCCCCGTTCCTTTTTCATTTTTTTCCCGTTCAACCAAAACCACCACATCCACTCACCACACTCTTCTCCCCCGACTCTTCACCAGCGCTTACGCTGTAATAATCCCTGTCACTCGCTCTTTTCCATTGTCTACTCCTATTGGGATTTCATTTCACCTTTTTTGCGCCAGTCTTGCGCTTTCTTGGGCGGTTTTGGGAAGACCGAGAGTGAGAGATGACAGATTCAAAGTCAAAATCTTCAAATCCTCCAATTCTCATTTCACACTTGCCGACGGCCGAGAAAGCTGCTCGTAAAGCATTCACGGAGATTCAGAACAATACATACGAAAATAAGTCTCTCGGTAAATCTAAACAAGCCGAAGATAGCTTTCCTTGCGAATGTTCTTATGACGGTTAGTCAATTGCTTTCAAGTGCCCATCGTCCTTACTGACGTATACCGAACGTATGTTGGTTCATCGTCATCGTCATCAACGTGGTCAACAGGGGATTCTCCAAGTATATCAGAAGCATGTGGAGAGCACGCAGATTGCATCAATCGTCTCACACAGACAGAATGTCTAGAACACGAATGTCGTTCAAAGTCTCATTGTCAGAATCAACGGTAAGTTCATCGCCATCGCCGTCAGCCACGGCATCAGTTCACATTCGAATTTCCGTTGGATGATCATTCTCATCTCTCGCTTTCAGGTTTCAGCGAAAGCAGTATGCGGCACTCGACATCGTACAAACAGACCAGAAAGGCTTTGGTCTACGGGCGGCAACTGACCTCAAAACGTGCGTGTCGCTTTTACCCTTGATCCCCTCGCTTCGTTGCTACTTCGGAGCAAGAAGGACTTCGCACAGTTTAAGAAATCTCACCACAAATCTCTACTAGTAATGATTTTATTTATGAATATGTTGGAGAAGTGGTCACTGAGGGTACATTGATGAAGAGGATGAGGGCGTATGCCAATGAGGGCATTGAACATTTTTACTTTATGATGCTGCAAAAAGGCGAGGTAAGTGGGTGGTTCAAAGGGTGGCTTGGTCTCATCAAGATTGATCCCTTATTGCACGCGTTCGTGCTTCTGACGTTCATTTTAGTTCATAGACGCCACGAAACGAGGCGGTATAGGACGATTCGCAAATCACAGCTGTAATCCCAACTCTTATGTCGCAAAGTGGTATGTTGGAAAACGCATACGAATGGGTATCTTTGCGAAAAGGGCAATTGTGAAAGATGAAGAGATAACGTTCAACTATAATGTGGATCGGTACGGGTAAGTCGGACCGCCGGGAATACTCTACTCCGAAAACTTTCGATTGACGATGGGATGTTTCTTTTGCAGTCATGAAGCACAGCCATGTTACTGCGGCGAATCGAATTGCGTTGGATTCATTGGTGGAAAAACCCAGACCGAGGTTGCCATGTTGGACGATGTCTATGTTCAAGGTACGTCATAAAAACCTCCCCGGCACGTGAAAAAGAGCTTTCGTCTCAAACCTTGTGGTTTTAATCCTAGCTCTCGGATTGGACGAAGAACAACTTGCTGAATTGGAGATCAATGTTCCTAAGAAGGCACGTCGAGGTGCACGCAAGTCTGCCAAAGACAAGGAGAAGGAAAAGGAAAACAAGGATCCTTTCGAAGAGTTGGAGTTGAATGTCCAGTTGAAACCATTGCAAGTCAAGGAGGTCCCCGCCGTCGTGAATGCTATCAGGAAATCCTTAGGAAGCAATAGGACGATGCTGGGCAAGTTCATGTCTAGGGTTGAGGTGAGGCTTTCTTCTTGAGATGGATAATCACACGTCTTGAGCATAAAACTCACTCTTACATTTCAGATGACGGATGATCTTCCGAGTCTGAAGCAGTTCCCGAGGTTGAGAGGCTTGGGTCTCATGGCTGACGTGCTTGAGGAAAATCCAGATGATGTAGAACTTGCAATCATGGTCAGCAATCAATGACTCCTCTACTTGTTGTCCAGTTCTGACGTGATACTCAGGTTCTGAACAGCGTGATCAAGTGGCCTCTGGTGAATCGAATCAAGATTGAAGATGTAGGCTTCGAGGAGAAGATACAGCCATATCTCAAATCTGAGGATGATACACTACGAGATATCGCATCAAAGGTTCGTGGCTCGTCATCTCTTAAATATTCCCGACACCAACACAACTCTATAGATAATGGAGAAATGGTCTCAACTTGAAAAGGGTTATCGGATACCACGTCGCGCACTCGACGACGCAGACGACGTTCCGACCATCACCCACATCACTCTCGACGATGTCACCGAACGACCTCGAAAACGGCCCAAATTCGAACAAGTCGAAGACTTTGTCTTACCCCCACCTCTACCGAATCCACCAGAAAAAGTCAACGGAAAATGGGCTCTGAATCGGACAAAAGAACGTCGTCATTTTGATTATGCTCATCAACAAGAAGTAGCAAAATATCAGCCCAAGAAATTGGATATCAAGTTGATACTTTCTAGGGCGTGGGCTTCTTCGACGCTTACGACCGAGGAGATATGGGCTGGGCGTCGAGTGCCGGAGACACATAGACCCAAGGAAGCGGCTAACGCCAAAGCAGCGGAATCTGCATCGGGGTCAGCGTCTGAGCGTGTTATCAAGGAGAAGAAGAGTGGAGGGGAAAAAGCGAATAGGGATAAGAGGTTGATGAAGTTGATTGGAGAGGTGGTGGTGCGGAGTGTGAGCAAGTATGCGAAACAGATGGGTACGGATATGTTTAAAAAGTATGCCAAGGAGGTATGTCATATCTTGTGGACATTCTAATCTGTAGGTCCCCACAACTGACGTACATTCATTCAGGTGACGACGGCTATCGCGGAGAAGGAAAAGAAGTCTTCCGGATGGCCTACGATGAAACTTGACAAGCTCCCAGACGAAAAGACACACAAGATCAAGAAGTACGCAAGAGAGTTTTTCGCAAAGGCGATGGCGAAAGTGGAGAAGAAGCGCAAGGAGAAAGCTGCGTTGAGTGCTTCCAGTAATGGAAGTTCTTCGCGACGGCATTCCAGCTCTACGATTGATCCTAGAAAAGCTGGTTCAAGCAAGACGAACGGAGTGGATATTGTGACACCCGGGTCTGATGAAGCGTATTCGGTATCTGGGTCAGCTCAACGGGATGATCTCAATGTGAACGAGGAGGCTATGGACGGAGAGCTTCTTGAGGATGTGATGGGATCCATGATGAGTGATGAGGATGCGGATGGTTCCGATTTGGATGGAAGTCCTCAAGAGGGGGAAGGTGATAGGGATGAAGAAGAAACACTGAGGGCGGAACAGACACAGACACCGAATTCAATCTCGAATTCCGTCTCCATGTCAGGTCCATCAGGGTCATCCAAGACACTA
>WSUA01000033.1:48710-61574 GCA_019633455.1 Tulasnella sp. 419 | reverse complement strand
AATGCTGCGCAAGGAAATGATCACCCGCAGTCGCAAGCTTCTCTTGAAGAGTCTCGCATTTCTAACTCTCAGGGTGGCAGCGTCGTTATGTCCAGTCCCACCTCTCCAACAGCAACAGGTGGTGGCATCATATCCAGAGCTCTAGACAAACTCAGCAGGAGCAAGTCTCTGGGTAACGGTAAGAACGATATGTGTACCGGAAGGAGAAAGAAACGTCTGTCGGAGCTCGGCACTCGTATTAGCCAAAAGATTGGCAGGGGAGGGGATAAAGCTGGAGACCTTGAAGCAGGGGATGAACGCGAGGACCAGGAAACCTCTAGGTCGGTCTCCGGCCCGGCTGGCTCTGTAGACGGTCGCGAAAGTAGCGCGCCTGGTGAGTCCCACTCAAAATTTCTGTTGCATTCTTGCCATTTTTGGTATCTTAGTTTCGGGTGTCGTAAGAATGACGATGGTCATCTCCGACCTCGATTTTACCCGAATTGTATACCAGCTCACCAAATATACGACTTGTTACTGATCAACACGTTTACTATGCATTGCCCAGATACGTCATCTTCAGTGGTATCATCCCAAGGTTCTTCGCGCCCTCCTTCGCCTCAGCCCTCTACCGTATCTCGACCTTCATTGGCGATGCTGGGTGCCACCTTTAGAGGAGATGGCTCTGTAAGTGTTTTGCTCTTTATGCCTTATCAGCTCCACATTATACTACCTCTCACGTTTGCGCGATGCTAACTGAACTGCTGTGTTATTTCTAATATTCCTCCCCACGGTGCATCTTGCAAACGCCTTATCAAACGATGTTCCCACCAGATGCGAGCTGGAACCCAAACTCTTATCCAGGCTTTGCAAGCCATTCCTTGGGAGGAGGATAGGGACGATGATTTGGCACGGGGACCGAGACCAGTTGATGACAGATTAGGACCAGACAGTGAAGCCGATGATGACGAAGACTCCCCAGGAAGAGGCGGTAAGTGTGTTTTACATCACTCTGAGATGTCACCTCCTTTTGCCATATAAGGCATCGGCTGGGGGCGTTTCATTTCAGTGCAGTTTGAACAACTTGCTGACTGAATGCCTGTCTTGTCTCGTTCCATTCACAATAATTCCCATGTGAACATGACTCTCTTTTCGATCTTGCGGGATCCTTAACTCTTTTCCGTCTTCCTCAATCCTTCCGTATCCTCGACTCTCGCGCGATGCACGCCGAAACTTTGTGGTCGCTGGATGTTTTATTCTCAGACTTCCTTGCATCAAGTATTCATACCATTCACCGCCCGGTGGCCCGATCAAGACGGGGAACACCGGCTACAGCGTATCCGTCTGGACGTAAACCGGACAAGTCTGTCGTGCCCGGTGGACGAAGCCGCGACCCTGGGTATTTTACGTCGCCGAGTGACGGAGAGACTGCAGAGGAGGAGCTTGTTGATATATCGGAAGAAGATAGCGAACCAGATTTTGAACCGGCTCCACCGCCGCAGTCAGCTTCTGGTCAGGAGATGGGCAATGCATTAGGAATGACAAAGCAAGGGAGGACAAGGGAGGCAACAGTCAGCACGATCCGGCCGGAGAGTACGGATTCCAAACGAAAGCCTGATTACGCATCCGGCGCACCAATGTCTGCAATCCCTGCCAGAATGAATCCGCCGCGACAGGGAAGTATGGCAACGGTCAGACTGAAGCGGAGAGCCAGACTTGCTGAGAAATTGAGAGATGTATTTGGCTTGAAGGAGATTGAAGAAGTGGTTGCAGGTGAGCCCATGTGCTCACTAACACTCTGGAGAACGTATTCATTCTTTGACTGATCGATAGAAATGCCCTGCTGGCTGATGAGATCGGTTTTGCTGCAAGGGTACATGTATCTAACCAATGCACATCTGTGCTTCTTTGCGCATATGCCGTCGCGAGAGGTGAGCCGAATGAGATTTGCCGAAATTAGAGTTTCACTAACACAAGGTTGCCTATTATAGGATCAAGTGCTAAAGTCTGGCTCCCTGAGTAGGAAGACACAACGGACAAAGAGATGGACCAAGCATTGGTATGTGTTGAAGAACGACGTTCTATCCTGGTACCAGTCCTCTTCCGTAAGTGGTTTCACTTGACATCACTATCCCAGTAGCTAATTATGTCTCCAGGATCCATATTTCCCGCACGGAAACGTAGATCTGCGTTACGCCATTAGCTGTGAACCGTTTGGAGAGAAGGACTTCAAACTGAGAACAAACCAGAAGACTCTGCAGTTATCCGCAGATTCCGTTCCCAGTCGTGATGAATGGGTCAAGGCTATTCGCAAAGTCATCTTCAAGGCCCAGAATCATGGTGAAAGTGTCAAGGTAAATACTCGTTTCATACCGCGTATATTATTGAATCTGATCACCACCGGTCGGACACAGATCTCAATCCCATTTTCTGTTATCGAAGACGTGGTCCATAGTGCTGCTCTGGACTTCACCGACACCCTTGAAGTTAGGATAGTTGACAAGTCTGAGCACTATGTCGACTCCTATTTCTTCGCCTACTTCCATGATCTCCATGATGCTCTTGTACAAATCCGAGAAGTCGTTCAGGCGTACCAACGTAACCCTCCCAGCAACTCATCAACCACTGTGAAAGACACGACCAGCAAACCAAATGTTGCTGCTCCCCATCATGTTCATCCTCAACCCGTCGCTCCCGCTGTGACATCGAGGTTCGCGTTGACGAGCTTCTTCAAACCCCTAACGGAATCACTTCCCCTTTCCCGGGCCGCAAGCGCACCTGTATCACCCAACGCTCAGTCACCGCACAGCGCCGTCATCGTCGAACCTCCAGCAGTCGAGGAGTTCACACACGTCGATCTCAGCAATTCGGAAGAAGGTCATGCCGAATCTAGCATGAATGGAGGTGCTCTAACTCCATCAGCAGAAAGGCAGGGTGGCATTCTTGATGCTGCTCTCACTCCCAAGATTGGTCGTTCACCTTTACCACATACGTCAACAAACACTTCTGCATCAACAGGTCTGACGACCATGTCCGCACCTCTTCCGGACCATACTTATCCGCCATCTCCTCGCTTGGGCGCGGGAGAGAACCACAGCGTATCCAGCTTGACCAGTTGGGCTGTACCTAACTGGCTGAAACAATCATCTTCGAAGCTCCGCTTCTTCAGCAGCCCATACGGTAACGGCCAACATAGTGATGAAGCTGCAAGCCATGTTAGGGAGGTGTACGAGACCAACCTATCATCATCTGGATTCCGTAGCGCGTCACCTGAAGGCATGAGAAGCAGTTTAGGCGCTGCTGATGTTGGAAATCTGGAATACTCCATGTTGGAAGCGCCAGGCGCAGAAGTTGTTGACGCCGTGACAGTCGATAAATTCAGATCATACTTTGCTTTCGATGAAAAGGAACAACTTCTGGGTTGTAAGTGACTATGCTACTATCTCCTGTAAATTTCTCGTACTGAAAAGGAGCACATCTAGGTGTACCGGGATATCTATTCCGAGTCCTCCCAGTTTTTGGCAGAATCTACATATCGACAAATCATTTCTGTTTCCGGTCCAATCAACCCTTGAGAAAAACAACTGTAAGTCATCTTCCGCTCTTTTGATATTATGATAGATTGCGAACTGACTTGCCATTTGTAGATGATTATCCCAATACGTGATATCATATCAAGTGAAAGCTCTCGGGCCTTCAGTTTTGGCCATCACGGGCTAGTTGTCATCATCAAAGGTCATGAGGAATTGTTCTTCGAATTCTCATCCACCGAACGGCGCGGGACGTGTGCCGAGCTCCTAGAGAAGCAACTTGATGAATTCCGACGGCGGGAGGCAGCCGGCGACATGCCACCACCAAGTCAGAGCAAGCGCGATGCCCTTATTTTGGAAGAATTGGAACCATCTGGGTACCTTGGGGAATCGCACCTTGGCGATATGCCTAGACCACCTCCAGAGGCAGACACATTGCCAGCTGTCATGTTCACGTCGAACGAATCCACTTTCTTGGAGTTCAAGCCCACCAAATCCATGCATATCACCTGCTTGACCATTGGTTCTAGAGGTGATTGCCAGCCCTATATAGCGCTTTGCAAGCGATTGCAAAAGGATGGACACCGATGTCGTATTGCTACTCACCTGGAATACAAGGATTGGGTTGAAGGTGTAAGTCAATGTTATACTCTATACTTTTATTATACGTTAGTTACAATTTGGTGTTTCTCCAGCACGGCATTGAATTCGGTGAAGTCGGAGGTGATCCCGCAGAATTGATGAGGATTTGCGTCGAGAATGGAATGTTCACTGTCGGATTTATGAAGGAAACTTTGCAGAAGGTAAGTTTGATCTTTGTGAAGTCCAATCACTTGCTAACGTCTACCTCTCAGTTCCGTGGTTGGCTGGATGACCTTCTCAAGTCCTCCTGGGAAGCATGTCAGGGAACCGACCTCTTAATTGAGAGTCCAAGTGCGATGGGAGGTATCCATATTGCCGAAGCCCTCGAAATTCCTTATTTCCGTGCATTCACTATGCCTTTCAGTCGGACAAGGACATATCCACATGCTTTTGCCGTACCAGAGCGAAAGGTAAGGCTCTCTTCTGCGTCTGGATTTTGTCACACTCATTGACCGTCGTTTCAGATGGGAGGTTCCTATAATTATATGGTAAGTGCATTAAAATTTTGAAAGAGTTTATAGTCTGAAGATCCATTCATCATAGACATATGTTATGTTTGATCAAGTCTTCTGGAGAGCGATCTCTGGCCAAATAAATCGATGGCGCCGCAACATTCTAGGTATAGGAAGTACAACATTCGACAAATTGGAACAACACAAAGTCCCATTTTTATACAACTTCAGTCCCACTGTCGTTCCTCCTCCACTGGATTGGTATGAATGGATTCGAGTGACAGGTTGGTCGATCGGTTGTAGTTTCGTAGGAGCAATCATCTCATAATGTTTTGTAGGCTACTGGTTCTTGGATGATCCAGACGATAGCGCAAAGAAGAAGTGGCAGGCCCCTGAGGACCTGATATCATTCATTGATTCTGCTCACAAGCTCGGGAAGAAGGTTGTGTACATCGGGTTCGGAAGTATTGTCGTATCAGACCCCGAAGCCATGACCCGTGCCGTTGTAGACGCTATCGCTCTCAGTGGTGTATATGCGATTTTGTCCAAGGGCTGGTCAGATCGTCTGGCAATTAAAAAGAATGCCCACCCTGAAGTCCCCGAAGTCCCATTGCCGCCTACTATCTATCCCATTCAATCCATTCCACATGACTGGCTCTTCCCACGGATAGACGCTGCTTGCCATCATGGAGGTGCCGGAACAACGGGGGCGAGTCTTCGAGGTCAGTAATATCGATCTTGAGCAATAATTCTCCCTCACAACTCACACTTTGATGAAATGTAGCTGGTATTCCCACTATCATTAAGCCATTCTTTGGCGATCAGTTTTTCTGGGCAGATCGTGTGGAAGCTTTGGACGTAGGATCTGCAGTGAAGAAACTCACCGTGGAGAACCTGACGGAGGCCCTTAGACAAGCCACGACTGATGTCAAACAAATTGAAAAGGCGAAATTATTGGGTCAAAAGATCCGTGCGGTATGTGGATGTGTGCTCATAACATTGGACTCTAGCTGATTGTCCATTTCCAGGAACGAGGTGTTGATAGGGCTGTGGAGGCTATCTATCGTGACCTTGAATATGCTAGAAGTCTGATCAAGCATCCTCATAGCCCTCCGGATCCAGCTAGTGATTGGTCCGTCATATCTGGCTCTGGTGACGACGCGGACGACCCTGCGGAGAGACATTCACCTAATTCCAAGCGAATAGGCCTGCTTTCTACAATACACGACGCGATTAGGCCATCATTGGGCAAGCGATCCAGTTCCGATGGGAGGCAAATGCAACCTCAAGCATAGATATCGTAACACTTAATGGCGAATTTAGATGATGGACATGCTTTGTTTCTGGTTATTCTTTTATGTAGACATCTATGACGACACTGCTTCAGTATACAGCTACACCTTGCTTTCTTGACATAACATCATGACCTTGCTAGGGAGACTTTCATTTCCCTAGCCTGCTGCCTTGCATTCTCTTCTTTACATTGTAGTCCCATCATAATGCTTAGCGAATATCTTCCTAGAAAAACTCCCGAATGTGTCGTCTTCAGAGAGAACTTTATCCACGTTCGGTTGCATGAAGACCGCAAACGTCTCTGCATATGGTTGGCGTCAATGTCATGTCAGCCATTGAACAATTCGGCTCACCCCGTGAAACGATTCCTGTGTCAATGGTTGGCTTACCAGCCTTCACGAGATGGGGCGTAGCTCTTAATCGACCAGCTGTACAAATCTCTAATGCCTCCCCGGTTTGAAACGCTAATGCATCCTTCGGAATAGCTACCTTTTTCACTTCACCGCCCCGGGTATGTATATATAATCCGGAATCCGCTGAAGGCGGTGGTACAGTGAGAGGAGGTGATCCTTCGCGATGCCTCAAATACATAGCGGAGCACAGACCGGTCAACATGCTGTCTATTAGTGGCACGATGAGTAACGCTATGATCGTTGCTGATTTTTACTTACTGTCAAGGTGAGTTCCACACCAACTATCTTCCGTCTCCGGCTCATTTGTTGCTGTGGGTGGCGGAAAATAATGTAGAAGGCGTGCTTTGGTTGTCTGTGATGATTCCAAAAGCGAAACCAGGGAAGTGGAGTTATCCATTAAGTACGACGATGCTTCAATAGTTTGAGTGTCGTTGGATGGCATAATGATTGCTCCAAGGTCAAACGTACATACCGAATGACTGACACGCAGAAGCTAGCTTGCAGCCAACGTTGAATATGAACCTAAGTGATTATTGATCATGAGCGAAGTGACTACTTCTTTGATCTATACGCACCTGCCCAGATCCTTGAATGCGTCCTCAAAGCCATCAATTCCTTCCTCGTCTTTGCTTGGCCAGATGTTGTTCCGATGGTACCATGGATATTGCAGCCTCTCCTCTTCGGAAACCTGAGGATCGTCTAAAAGGGGGTTGGCGTAGTATGATCCCTTGAGCGTGTCTGGTCTGCCATTCATGATCTCTTTTCCGTGACTCCATCCAAAGCTGAATGATGCATTCAGCCTCGTTCTCTGAGTTCTTATGAAGTTGTAACACACCTATAGGATGAAATCGCGTCTACATATTTTTCCCTTGTGCTTTCCGGAAGTGAGGCGAACTGATTAGCAAGTTTCAACAAGCGCTCTCGCTTGGCTGGATAGTCATCGGGGAGATCAGTCACTACGATCAACCCGAGGCACGATGGGTCCGCCCCAAATGCCTTTTCTATCGAAGGCTCTAAAGAGCGCGGGTCGTCGAGGAGGGTCTTGTAAGAGATGGCCACCGCGCCATCCCCAGTGAACGTTATCTGGCATCTCAATTTGATTAGACCATTGAGCCTTGAAGGACACGTAATGCTCTATAAATGCTGACCTTTTGCGAACTGAAAGAGGCCATGAGCTGTTTGCGATGTACGTGGCCAGAAGTCAAGATCCGTGATCGGCACCGCGATACTGTGGGAATCAAAATGGTCCGTATCATGTCTTGAGTGGTGTTGTAGAGGGGCCGAGATGCTTTGACCGACTGGGCCTATTTAACTCTGGCTGACGTTCCTTGCCACATGATTCCGCGGAAGATCAACAGGTGCAGCTAATCTAACTGTGTGTAACGAAAAGAACACAGTTTTCAGATGGACAGGAGTGCTTCTATTAGCTTCGAAGCACACTGGTTCTATTGCGGTGGCTGATGCTCTCATTTTTTAAAGGCACACATATGACTGATAACTCTAATTTAATACTGTTATTGTTGTCCACCCTGACGGTTCACGCCTCCAACTTGAACTCCCCAATGTAACGAGACGCAAAGACGGGCACTGCTTTTGCCACTCCATGAGCCATGATACATCGCTCGGTGGTTCTGAGAAAGGGTATTCCAAGTAATCGCAGGATATGTGAAGATTCTGCAATCGCTTTCCTGTAAGCTTGACGTTCACCATGTCGAACGAGTGGCAATGTGCCTTGATAGATCAATGTTATCGGTTAGTTTTATGCGTAATCGCTCGATACGTCCGCTAAACTCACTATGTCTTCAATCACCACTCCAATCTTCAGTGTTTCCAGTTGCGGAAGCTCCTTCGTTATCGCTGCGAGGATCTCGTCAACGGAATTTGCAAGGAAGTAGCCGTTAAAATCCTCTATGTAAGAGGATGATTGGTTCAGAGCCATGAACAACCGTTCCCATTCGTTCTTTTCAACTGCTCCCGCGATAGATACCCGGCGGACTGGCCGATTTTGCACTATGTGTACCAGAGATGTTAAGTTTGACTTGATCCCTGTTAGTTTTGGCAGGAAATCCATGGAACATGCGAAGGCTGGGACCTCGTCATCCCAGATGTAGTCCAGAAACTGGAGCGAGGTTAGCTCGTGTAGTAGTTTGGCCATTTTATGAGTCGAAAGCTCTGGGTAAAGACAAAGGGATTGCAGGCTGGAAGGTAGTCGTAAGTCCTCCAACTTAAGAAACGTGAAACTTCTCTTCAATTTCAGCTTCTGGAGATTGGTCATGATTGATAATGAGTTGGAGAGTGTACCGACGAGCTGGTGATTAGTCCATCCATCCCCTGGGTTGACAATGAGCAACCGGACTGCTTTCAATCTCCAAATTCGTTTCACCATTGCATCCAGGAAGCGTTCTACGGCAAACCACGAAAGGAGTCGGACGTCCCGATATAGAATGCGTTCGCATTCTACTTGGAAGAAGGAGGATACGCGTGCGGCAGATGTCAGAGAGGTTTTGTCCCCAAGGAAGTTCAGGATGTGAAGAATAATCTCGAGAGGGAATGATCGTCGAAATGCAAGCTAGTTCGTGCCGAATTCAGGCTGGCAGATGCGAGGATACGCGTCGGAAACACGTACAGTGATATCAGTTTCTGAAGACAAATCCTCTGATTCGCAACGTAATTGACACGGCTGGGTAAGAACTGATTGAAGGGAGCAAGAAGGTATCGCAATATCCATGACTCCAAGAGAGGTACTCAAATGATTGGGAGACGCGAAAACGCAAATCAAGCCAAATCAGGTGACGCGTTTCGGAACATCGATTGTTCACCCCTTCATTTCCACGTTCTATGTTTAGGGGGCTGTGAGCACGAGGGAATGTCGCCGTCGCCGTTGCAAAATGATCGTTGCTTAGATCGCTCAATAGATCTGCATTGTTAGCCCCTTCAGTCGATACTCAAAGGACTCACGTACTATCAGACTGTATATTTAAGCATGTCACGTGCAATTGCATAATTGCGATTAGTCGAGGAGGACCAAAAGGGAACGTTCCCATTCTAGTATCTGATCCGAACCACAGACGAGCATTGGGGCATTATATATGTACGATAGGACTGTCGAGAGGAGCATATTCATTGTGCCCCTCGACAGAGCTCTATTATTTCCTCATATAGTAGTTCACACGAGCTATCTACTTCCGCATATATCCATATTCCATGACAAAGAACATGAATGGTCACTTTAGCATAATTTTTGGTTCGGCAATGAACTAATAGGTATTATACTGTAAATATTAACAATTCAAGCTTCTATCTTATGTCGGTTACGCGATTTTAGCATTCTGCGCTACTTCAATTTTCTGACAACCTCTCCTCACGCCATTTACACACCATGTCGAACTACCAACCATTTAAACAGATCAATCATGATCATTTACCTCGATGTATTCCTTTGGATCAAGTAAAAGGTGTAAGCAACCCAGGAGTTCAGGCATGCAAGTATCGATGTGCTATATATTTTGTGTGCTTAAGCACGGCTGCGACTACGAGGGATCGAGGATAGTATCCATCCTGATGGCCCGTAATTCCAACTTGACTGATCTACTGTAACCAAATTCAGCAATGGGGACTGACCTTTCCACTCTCCTAGACATGATGGGTCCATAGGCGATCGGGAAAATAGCTCTGAGTCTTCATCCACAGATAATTTGAGACTTCGAAGCCTATTGCCGCAAATGGGTATGCTTTTCCAGTCAACTGCCTCCGTAGTATCCTTTCAAGAGCTATAGTCTAGTAGATGTCCAACATGCATTACTAATGAAGCTCACCATCGAATGATCATCTATTTTGACTTCCAGGGTTTGTAGCTGGGGAAGCTCATGTAATATCATTTTCAATCCAGCTTGAATTGAAGTCGCGAGGAAGTAGCCAGTGAAATGTTCTATGGCGCAAGACGATTGCTTCAGAGCGCGAAACATTGATGCTTGCTCATGCTCTTCGAGTCCCTCGATCATGGACACCCCGGTAACGGGCCGGTTCGGTACCAAATGGATGATTGATCTCGTGTCGGACTTGATCCGTGTCAGATTTGGTAGGAAGCTCGTAGAGGAAACAGTGGTGATGTCTTCTCTACCGATGCAGTCAAGATATCGCAGCGAAGTCAGCTCATTCAGCAGCCTCGTCAAAGGGATCCAGACCCAAGGGCGAATAGAAAGTGATTTAAGGCTGGATGGTAGACGTAGACCTTCAAAGGCAGATGGCATGAATTGTCCCTTTAATTTCAGCGTCCGGAGATTAGTCATGAGGGAGATGACACTGGGAAGTGGGCTGGTGTACTCGTATTTCCATGAGTGCCGTGGAGTCACGACCAGTGATCGGACGGCAGCAGGTCTCCAACTCCGCTTCTCTAGTGCACTGAGAAAGCGATCAAAACGCCAAAAGGAAAAGACACAGATGTCCCGATATAGAATATGTTCACATTCTCGTTGGAATGTCGACGATACGCGTGCCGCTGCGAGTAGCAAGCTCTTGTCCTGGAGGAAAGTCAGGATGTGAAAGAGTACTTCTAGAGGGAGCGTTGGCGAAAATGTTGCCTAATTTATGCCCAAATTAAGCCTGTGGGTATGGCTGGTGATTGGGACGGGCGTACCACGCTTACAATTTCCTGATCGCAAGATTCCAGTCCGTTTTGGGACTGATCAGACTTGTCCGCAATGAGCAAGGAAGATTGTGCAATGATGTCCATGACGAACGCAAGAAAGATAGTGATAATCTTAGAGGTGAGGAGCAGGAAGATGGAAGGGCCATCAGCGGATATAGCGGACCTTGGAACCGACGGGTGTGGTTTCAAAGCTGGACGTCGATACAAATAATCGAGTTCAATATATACGCAGAACTTGAGGGATGAACAGTTGAGCAAGAAAAATAGTATATACCAGCTTTCCTGATTTCAGTTATTGCAAGTAAAGTATAGTTATGACTATCTAGGGTTTACTGAGACTGTCCATCCCGATTGCCCGTACCGCCAACTTGACTCATGTAGTGTTACCAAACTCAACGATGGGGACTCCCTTTTCCATTCCTCAAGACATGATAGACCCATTGGCGATTCTAAAAGAACTGGTATTCTTACCGAGTCCCAACTTTCAGAATACAGTTCGAGCTTTTGAAGTCTTTCACCAATGGTGACTTTCCGCCAGTCAACTACTTCTCTTCTCAACTTCGAAAAGGGATAGTCTATGAGATACTCTCACGTGGTCATTATTAGTGAATCTCACCTTATATTCATCCAATATCTCCACTTTCAGCGTTTCAAGCTGCGGAAGCTCCTGCATTATTCTTGTCAACAAGTCTCCAACCGAACTCGTACGAAAGCAGCCCTGAAGATGTTTTATACAAGCAGATGATTGTTTCAGAGCGCTGAAAACCAACTTTTGATCGCGCTCAGTGATTGTGTCCACCATAGTGACCCGGGTAACAGGTCGATTAGGCACCAACTGGACTACTGAACTCATGTCAGATTTTATCCGTGTCATGTTTGGCAGGATGCTCGTAGAAGCGGTAGCAGGGATTTCCTGGTTCCATATGAAGTTGAGATACTGGAGCGAACTCTGCTCCTTTAACAGCCTGACCATCAGGGAGCTCGGAAGATTTGAAAAAATACATAGCGAGCTCAGAGCACGTGGGAGTCTTGCTCCTTCAAAGGCAGAGGGTAAGAATTGTCCCTTTAATTTCAGCGTCCGGAGATTAGTCATGAGGGAGATGACACTGGGAAGTGGGCTGGTGTACTTGTACATCCACTGGCATGAACGTCTTGGAACTACGATCAATAATCGGACTGCAGGAGGTCTCCAGCTCTGCTTCTCTAGTGCATCTAGAAAGCACTCAAAAGCCGAAAAGGAAGGGAGACGGACGTCACGGTATAGAATCCGCTCAGATTCTTGCTGGAAGAGTGAGGACGCGCGAGCGGCTATCAGTAGTGAGATCTTGTCTAGTAGCGCGATGATATGAGAGATTATTTCAGGAGGTATTGTTAGTGGAAATGTGGGCTGATCAATGTAAGGCTTAGGCTTGCAGGTGACGAGGGTGGGTTGAATAACACCTACGAGGTTATCGGTTGGCTCGTGCAAAAGACCGGCCAATACATTTTGTGACTGATCAGACCTCGGTGGAACAGGTGGGAGAGATGATGTCGCGATGCTCATGATCAAGTATGACGATGCTCGATGATTGTGGATGCCTTGGCAAGAAAGCGAAACAAGTTAGTAGCCCACGTACCTGGCACCCTTGAGTGTCCCACGTACTATACGCGATGAAGCAACTTGACATTTGACACACCTTGAATTATCTGGACTAATTGGACTTGCATGTTTGCCTTGGCTGATTAAGTGGGTTAGTGTTAGATCCGAACATGCACACTGAACAGCCAAAGGCAACAACAACATGTACTATAACTGATCATAATAAACGACTCCTTCCATAACGGTTAGAAAGTGTAAGGCAGAGGTTTCGGTATGCACGGGAACAAGAAGTACGAATTTAAGGTTGTTACAGATATATGCTTTTACGTGC
>WSUA01000033.1:35486-48492 GCA_019633455.1 Tulasnella sp. 419 | reverse complement strand
AGTGACTAGCGTCACTGGGACAACTGCTCTCAGATATATCCTCTACAACCCACCCTGATGGCCCATACTTCCAACTTGACTCTTCTAACGTGACAGAATCCAATGTGGGGCATTGCTTTTTCCATCCTACTAAGCATGATAGGTCCATTGGTGAATGAGAAAGCACGTCCTCTGGCGCATCATCTTCCAAGCTATATACTTCAAGACTCCGAAGTCTTTTAGCAGTAATCACTATCTTTTGCCAGTCAATTACCGGCATATCTTCCTCCTTCCAGAACCAATTGTCCATGAGATGGTCTCATGAGAATTGCTAGTGACACTCACCGTATACTGTTGCTTTATATTGACTTCCAAGGTTTCAAGCAAGGGGAGCCGCTGCATTATCATCGCCAACAATGTTTCAACGGAAGTCGTGGCAAAGTAGCCGCCGAAGTATTTTATATCAGAAAGCGATTGGTTTAGAGTGTTGAACACCATATCGTGATCATCCAACCCCTCAGTGATATTCGCCACGATGGTGACCCGGGAAATAGGTCTTTTCGGCACCAAATGGAGTACCGAATCCAAATTGGACTGGATTCCTGTCAAGTTTGGCAGTATATTTTCAACTGAGATAGGTTCGATTTCTTCACTCCATGAAAAGCTGAGATATTGGAGCGAAGTCAGGCCGCTCAGCAGCCTGATCATCAGAGAGTTCGGGAGCTGTCGTCCCAGTGGGTAAATTATAAGTGACTTCAGAGAGGGTGGTAGTCTAACACCTTCGAATGCAGAGGGAAAGAAAAATCCCCTTAATTCCAGCTTCTGGAGATTAGTCATGTGGGACATGACAGTCAAAGGTGGATTGAAGAACTTGTGGTCCCATACGTCTCTTGGTGCCACGATCAATGATCGGACGGCAGTAGGACGCCAGCTCCTATTTTCCAATGCATCGAGGAAGTACCGAAAAGTTTGAAAGGAAGGGACTCGGACGTTCCGATATAGAATTCGCTCAGACTCTCTTTGGAATAGCGATGATACGCATGCAGCTGAGAGTAGCGAGTTCTTTTCCTCAAGGAAAGTAACGATATAAAGGACTACTTCGGGAGGGAATGTTTGGGATGATGCGGGCTGATTGATATAAAATATAGGTTTGCAGATGTCGAGGGGGTTGAAATTGGCACTTACGACGTTATCCGTTGACTGCTCTAATTCGACTTGCAACTGATTGGAGCTCGATGGAGCTGGTGTGATGGGAGATGTCATGTTCCCCACGAATGGCGATGGCGTGTAATAGATGAATACGCAGAAATGCGAATATGGTAAAACGGAGTTGATCTCCTTTGAACATCCTTGTTCATCCCGACATCCCACGTTCTATGAGCAACGATGAAACAACTGGGATTAAGCAATAAAAATTGAAAAGCAACTCTATAAGGCAGATGTCCAGACAATACTATCATCAGCTGGTCTCTACTCCAGCGTCATTGGGTGCTTCAATCACAACAGTCAAAGGTACTTCTCCTCCTTGCTTCAATACGACATGCACCAAATAAGTCCCCAAAGCCTTGATTTTTCCGGACGCATCACTTGATTCGCTGTCCATCATTCTGATGGTAGCATGTGGAGCCACAAGATGTATACCATGAACATCCTTGAGAGCATCGGCGATATCTGTCGCCGATACAGAACCGAAGATGGGGGTTGCATCCATTTGGGAAGTCGGTGCCGCTGTCGATCCAGTTGCGGGCAGACGATGGAGGACCAAAGGTGGCAAAGATTTCAGTTGTGTACGTAGCTTGGCAAAATCGGTCTCAATGGATGGTTCCCGTCCGGCCTGTCGAGAATACACCGTTTCAACAAATGCATATTAAAATCGACGCACTGAACTCACATGTTTGCCTGGGACTGGATCAAGAGGTGTTGGTTCGACACCTTTGAGTACATAGTTTGCAAGGCCTTTCGGAAAAAGGTCATTCCTCATGCGACCTGGATGAACCTTCTTGATCGACCCTAAGCGAGACATAAAATTCTTCAATGAATATTCCGGGGACGAGTCTATCAGAGAAGGAAGCGCTCACCGTATTCTCCTAATCCAGGGATATCCTAGGCAAGTTATTTGGAGAAGCAGGAATGAGCCACATGATACACAAAGCGCAATGGAGTTAAGAATTACTCACGGCCTTGAGTTGGACAGGAATTCGCCTTTGTGAGGAAGCATTGCGACGTCCTACCTGCAAAAATAACAATTAATTCTTTTTAGCGCCTTTACGAATAATGAGCGTGACCGTTGAGTGGCAAAAATAACCGCTTACAACGTGGACAAGGTTCGATCGAGCCCAAGAAGATGTGGCAATTCGACTTCGTGTTGAAGCAATCGGTTGGATCATCGTGGTAAACGCAAAAATGGACATTTTTGGGTTTTGCAAAAAAAGAAAACCCAACCGCGTGAACTCAAGTTTGGACACGTGCCCCACGGAGAAGAAGAATGCGGGGTTTACTTTCAAATCACAATCAAGGCAATTAACCCCGAACCGAAACATCTTGAACTGATTTTTGATTTACGAAAAGCTTATCAGGGCTATGATATCTCACATGCGCTACAAGGATACTCGCTCAAAGAAGAATGTATTGCGGTGCCCAAATCTAAGGTTGTATATTTGAATGACGAAATCAGGCAAGGTATTGGAACGCGGCCATATCCGATCCTGGATCTGACCTGATCTTTGCTTAATAAAGATTTATTTTCCGGTAACCTGTGAGGCCAACACGGATATGGCATCAAGCAAAAAGACTAATCAATTGCCGCCCGAAGTCTTGTAGGAATTTTATTGAGCATGAGGTGCATTTTTGATGACGACACCTGAGGTACACGGCATTATTTACGAATGACCGACCATCGGCGGATCAAGTTAATTGAACCACATCGTGAATTGCCATATAGGACAAGGGATACGATGAGACAAGGAAAAAAAAAATCGCGCAGGAAAGAAACTGCTTCGGTTGAACTGATCTGACACCCCATGAGATCAAATGATGACGCAACAAAGCGCCCAAAGGGTAGGAAAGATAAACATAGATGGATCAAAAGTAAAACAAATGAGGCACGGTGAGCAATGTGTTTGTCTCAGAGGAGGCAGTTGGAGCGGACTTCGGCCCTAGCAGTGCCCCGATGCTGTGTCGCGAACGGCTTGAATCGAAGTGACACGATGTGTTCTAGCTGGGAGATTAGATGAATAAAACTGAAGTAGCTCCACACCTTGTGTGGGTACGGGGTATGGTAGGAAATTTGAAACCAAGGTCTTGGGGGCCGAAGGGGTCTGATGGGTCCCGGTTCAGCCTCACGTCGGAATAGCGAGTGTATTTCGATGGTATAAAAACGCGTTTTTGTGGCATTTTGAGGGTTGCTTCGCAAGCGAATGGGTGACATGGGTCCAAGAAGAGAGTATTTGGAAATACCCGAGTGGTGAAAGTGCTTCGCACCGAGTCTGACAACCCACAAGTTACAACTGTCAGCAGGAACAAGCGCCAATGGAGGGCCGTAGCCGTCATTTTCACGCGTAATCGGGGGCTGAGCAATATGCGGGAGGCGGGAGCAAGTGACCATAGTTGGAACTACGCTCAACACGGGATTGGATGGTGTTAAACGCCAGGATGCATGCGTCGGAGAAGAGTAATGGCGATTGACGTTGAGGTGAGTGGAAAGTGCCGTGTCGGTGGTGGATGAGCCGGCACAGCAATGAGTAACAACAAGTAGAACAATCACAGTTTGGGACATTTATTGCCTTTTCTGCACAACGGAAATTGCAAGGAGCCGACGGCGAAAGCAAGAACGACGACGACGACGAGGATATTCGGAGGATATCAGTTTGAATTGCAACAGACACGAAAGAGAACGGGCGTCTATCAAATTTGTGAGTGGAGGAAGCGCTCAGCAAACAAGACGGGTATAAATGTTGCCCCCAGTCATTACCCAAATTCACCCAGCAACCGCGGTTTCCCTCCTCTTGTTTTTCTATCATGAGTCTTCATTTGACGATGCCCACCGCGACGACAACAGCGAAAATGGCAGCCATCATAACACCTCCTCACACTCCTCCTTCCAAACAAGCTTGGTACGTTGTTGCTGCCCAAAAACAAGCAGACAGAGACAAGATATTGCAACGCTATGCTCAGTGGCGCATTCCTCCCGTGCCGTCATCCGTGTTGGATGTGTCCCCTTTGTTGTTCCATCATCTTACGCCAAAAGAACGTGACATCGTGAATATGGATGCCACCGACCTCGTGCGATCCATCAAGGAACGCATCTATTCCGCAGTCGAGGTCCTCACCGCGTTTGTCAAAGTCACTATTGCGGCTCAAGACACCACAAACTGTGTCACTGAAATTTTCTTCGAAGAGGGTTTCGCTCGTGCTCGTCAGCTCGACGACCATCTCATTCGCACGGGCAACGTCGTCGGCCCTTTGCATGGTCTCCCCGTATCAATCAAGGATCACATTCTCGTCAACGGCTTCGATACTAGCACCGGATACATTTCCTGGGCAAATGAACGGACTGCCACAAAGGATGCCGTAGTTGTCGTAAGTACATCACTATTTTACACTTTCCACACACATTCAGGCTCATCGTGATCCCCAGGACATTCTTCGAAAAGCAGGTGCCGTCCTCTACGTCAAGACAGCAAATCCTCAGACACTTCTCGTGAGTTTTTAATATCTCTATTACGCCATCTACCTTCCTTTTTGACTAAACATCAATTCCCAGTGCCTTGAGACCAACAACAACATCTACGGACGCACTGTCAACCCTTTCAATAGAAATCTTTCCCCAGGTGGAAGCAGCGGTGGTGAAGGTGCATTGATTGCAGCCCGCGGTTCTCCCATGGGAGTCGGTACCGACATTGGAGGCTCTATCCGTGTTCCAGCTGGTTTTTCCGGCATTTACGGGCTCAAGGCTTCCGTAGCTCGTATGCCTCATGCGGGTCTATTGGGATCCCATGACGGCATGGATAATATTGTCGGCGTTGTGGGCCCATTGGCTCAATCTGCTAGAGATCTCGAACTTTTCTCTCGAGTCATGTTGCAGTACGAGGCGTGGACGCTCGAGCATGCTGTATTGGAGATACCTTGGAACGAGGCTCTTGCCAGGGAAGGAAGGGGTCTGCCAGAGAAGCTTTGTGTTGCTGTCTTGTGGGACGATCACGTCGTCAGACCTCATCCTCCTATCGTCAAGGAGATGAGGAGAGTTGCCAACGCATTGAAGCAAGCCGGTCACGAGGTAGTGGATTGGCAACCTCTGGAGCATCAACAAGGCTGGGACCTGATTGTAAGCTCGTCATTTGTTGATCTTTCTCTTTTTTTTTTTTTGGGATACTTACGTACCTAAACCCCCGATTGTTCCCCATTTTGATAGGCCAAACTATACCTGCTGGATTCAGGAGCAGAGTATCACCAGACTCTCGCGGAATCCGGCGAACCTGCCGTACCCGGTACATCGTGGATCTTACAACAATCTCCTACCACACCTCTTACTATTCCAGATACCTGGAAGCTCAATCTGGAACGTGAAGCTTTCCGCGCTAGGGCACTCCGTCATTGGAATGAGACCAAACTCCGAACCAAATCCGAAAGACCGGTAGATTGCATTTTGTCTCCCGTTCATGCGACACTTGCCGTTCCTCATGATGGTGTTAGATGGTGGGGATATAGCAGTCATTGGAACATCCTTGACTTGCCAGGTGTTGTGTTCCCCTCTGGAGGTAGACTTCGTTCCGAGGATTGGGAGGGTGTCGGTTTCGAAGGCGGTGCTCCCAGGAACCAGGTCGAGGCGGAGGTTATGGAACAGTGGGATCCCAAGACCTACCAAGGTGCACCCATCTCACTCCAATTGGTGGGCAGGAGACACAACGAGGAGAAATTATTAGCGATGCTGCGCGTTGTCGAGGATAGTGTAAAGAATGCCGCATGACCAAAGATGGAAACGGTTTATTGCTTCCCTAATACTGACTTTTTTTTTTACTTCGGCCCTCCTCGGTGGTTCTTTCTTATGTATTCAAGTATACCCCAGGCTCGCTCTGGACCTGTCAGTTTCTACTATGATACTGACCCTGTACCTACTTTATACCCTTGTGATGCCTTTAAATTTCATTGTAAATTGGCAGATCAAAAAGACAATATTGTGTTTTGGTGTGTGTGACGTAGGTGCACCGATCAAATAATCATTTACAACAGACCTTCCATCTCTGCCATGAATGCATCATAATCATCTACCTTCTTCTGCTGTGCCACCGGCGGAGCCAGCTTATCTCCAAGTCCAGATTTAATAGCTCCCATAAGATCTGGCTTCTTTGGGTTGTTGATACCACCATCATTATCAGGCGCGGAATCTACCTTGGATTTCTTCACTGTTGACGCAAGTTGGTGTTGTTTACGTTTGACCGCAGATGGAACAAACGCCATGCTCTCCTTCTTGAAATCTCGAAGTTGAGGCTCGGCTGAGATGGTAGTGACAGCCTCTGTCGCACTTGTTGTCGAAGAACTACCTGCAACTTTTGGGGGAGCAGGTAGAGGATGCGTCATGTTGGATGGCGGCGTCGGTAAGGAAGATGCCGATGATATAGGCGCTCGTGGAAGATTTGGCCGCAATGGTGGCGGAGGTACTGTAAAGCCGGTCATCGAAGTTGCTATTGTTGCTGTTGGAAAACCAGCTGGAGGTTGGGCGGGCATGAATGTACTGACGGGAGGGAAACCCGGAGGAGGGGGAGGATGAATGGGTCCCGGGACTTGAGGTACGAAGGGTGGGATAGTCACCGGCATGCCATTTGGATAAACCTGAGGGGGAAATCCAGGTGTTATGAGAGGTGGGGGTGGACCTGGAGGTAACGGGGGAACAAAATTTAATTTTGGAGGGGGTCCTTCAGGAAGAGGTATATCTGAATCATCCGAGTCGTTATCAGAATCATCATCAGAGTCCTCCTTGTCTGGCGGAGGACCTGGAGGCAAGGGGATATCTATACGTTTTTTTTTGCGTATCAGCCACCGTTCTCCTTTTTTTGGAATGATTACGTGGAAGATTCTTGCCTTCGTCATCTTCATCATCATCATCGCCACTCTCCTGATCGCTTTGATTAGCCTTTTCTTGCCCTGCCTCTGGTTGGTCTTCGATCTCATGCGAAAGCAGCGCTACAAACTATGATTAGAGACACACATAACGGCGATAACACGGATACCCAAATGACTTTGGTGACTTACGGCGCTCCACGTATGGCATCCCAGGTGGCGGAAACCCGTACGGATTCAAGACAGGATCATAGTAAATGCTTCTTTCGGGATGTCGGGGCAGTCCATCTTTTCCAAATAGACTTCGTTGCTTCCCATCCTTTTGTTGAGAGGCCTCTGAGCTCTCGCCTTTCTTTTCGCTGCCTTTTTGTTAATGGGATGATGATCCGATCAGCCAATGGAGGTAACATTTCGATGACAAGCAGATATACCTCTGTAGACGAGGTGTTTGTGCTCTGGATGCGCTGCGACATAATCGGATTTGGTTTTCTTGATCCGTGATACCTCTGAACGAAGATAGTCAAGCCTCGAGCGCTGGTTACTGTCTAGATCTCCTTTCTTGCCTAAGGGTCAAGGAATCAGTATAGCCCCAGTAGGATGGCTAGAGCAGCAATGATTCTCGGTTACTTACTTGCCTCTTCTAGTTCTCGTATCTCAGCCTCATAACCTATTTCATTCAATTAACAATGGCAGGAAAAAGTTCGGGGTCAATGTGTGGACACTGATAACCGCAGTTGCTGAGGCGACGCACCGCCTGTGTCCTTCTTGAGGGTCGATACCTCCCTGGCTTTTGCTCTGTTATCTTTATTCTAAGCGATGAGGCCATTGAGTTAGACTTTGGCTGCGGAGGACGATGAACCAAGGGGGATTTGCTCACTTTTTGGAGTTCCTTCTTACGCTGCGCTTTCCCTGCAAGTACATGGATTCAAGCGGCTCAGCTATGTCCGATTTGATATAAGACGTTGATACTACCCACGGTGAGCGTCTGCTGGATTCAAAGAATTTTTAGCCATGGGTGGATGGTTGTTTCATACACAGTTCACGTGCTCCATAGTTACGAAACAATCATAGACAAACATTCGTCTCCGAAGCGCAGCCTTTCCAAAACGGAATTCTAGAGTCACAAACTTTTTCTCATTCTATACTCGGCTTTTTCTAAAAATCATTGTAGAACACCTTACCCCTTATGAAACGCGCATAATCTGCACTACTCTAACGTTTGAGTACTTCACAATGATGATCCGTGTCATTGTGGAATGCTGCTAGGCTTTCTAATATCGGAGTATTATCAAATCCCGGGTTAGATCGTGGAGGTATGACTCTTGCGGAGTCAACGTTGTGCTTTCTAATCTCCAACTTGCCAGGCTTTTGTGTGAGGGTCCTAGGTTCCATATGGCACTTAAACTGTTTGACTAGGCTGTGCCGCGACCTTTTCGCTCGAATTGGATAGTGTGCTGATGGAGTCACACAGTCGCGCAGTTACCGACTCTTGTCTGCAATCGTCATCGGACCCCTGGGCCGTAGTCGAGTCAAGTAATTGTGGTCTGTTTCGGAGGCGAAGTGACGTTTCCACAACCTCGTCCAGCGAAGCAATAAATTGGCAGGGGCCGTAGGCTGTTCCCTTGTCAGTTTCAACCACCTCCTTTTCATACCACCTTTCTCTCTTCATTGGTGATCGTGTCCACCGTCGACCAACACGAACTCTGCGGGACACGTCATCTCATTCTACAATTTCAAACCACAAACAACCCCTAAAATGCCAGTAAGGAGTACATCATTCGACATCCAAGTCAGGGTTCACAGGAGTGCGGCAGAGTTGATCCACGCCGTTAAGCATACGTCCGTGGTTGGGGAGCGGGAAAGAGAGGCGAACATTTGGCTCCCACATGCACTCAAATCGAGGCATGTTGAAAACTCAAGTTCGTACGCATCGACATCTAGTTCTGCCTCAACCTCAAGCCAGTTCTGGATTTCCTCGTGGACCTCCCGAAGGAGTGCGAGCAGTTCCGGGGGGAGTGAACTCGACTTTATTCTTTCCTGCACGAAATCCCACCTTGGAAACTACCCAATATTCCTCTATTCCCATGTTCCATCATACCATCTAACTCCGGCATTCCTGTCTTTGCGAGTGCAGCCACTTGTCGATCAATTGGCGACCATGGTGTCTTCGTCCAGAGTTTTCTCCGTTTTCGGTGAGTAAATATGTTTTCATGATGTTTCAAGCTTTTACAAATTAGTGTGATTTTGAAGGTCCTTCTCCGTTGGTCAAGTGCTTCTCCGCGCTCTGGAGCAAGCGTACATCGGTGATGCAAGAACCCGACCCGTTTTATGCCGCGCGCTTCACTGTTTGCACAAGAGAAACGTTACGGATACAAAGCAATACAAGCTCAAGACCTCTGGATCTCCCAGACGGTCACTACATGCGGCTTGCAGAGCCCAACGATGCGGAGTTAGCCGCTAAGTTGTGCCAGGAGTTCGCGATTGATTCGGTAAGGAGATCCACCTATCGGGTTCTGATAGCCACTCACCTTTATTGCGTCACTTCAGGTATATTTTCCGCTTGATTACGGCAAGGCACTCCAAGAAGCTAGAGAAATGATAAGAAACAGGCAACTTTGGGTCTATTACATCACTGGAGACTGCGGACAACAAATTTTGGCGTCAATCGTTGGCTGTACCCGGACCAGCGAATCGGTGGCCGCCATAACAAAAGTGTATACTAATCCAATGTGCCGATCGCGAGGGTATGCTGAACGATTGGTCAGAAGAGTATGCCAGTTGTGAGTTTCCTTATCTCCCTTTGCAAAGCCACACTTACCCATATCTCCTTTTTGTTCTTCGTCTAGTTGGTTGTACGAAGCAGGAAGAAGTTCCGTTGTGCTCTTCGTGGCGCATGATAATCCAGCGGCCGAAAAGGTTTACCATCGCGTAGGGTTTGTTGGCCTGTGTGGGCATCACGATGATAGGGCAGACGACTGGCTCGAAGTTGGCTTTGTTGGGACCGATCGTGGTCACTGGTAGTGCGCTTTCTTTTCTTTTCTTGTGCGCGACATTCAATAGACGAATTCGAACGCTTTATCCACCCGATGGACTGTTTTATTCTTCCTTGCATGTATGCTCACTATGTATATTATTTCCTCAGATGAGAGGCTACCATGTTTTTTTAGCTTTATTTATTTTGCCATATCCTCGGACATGACTTTACTATATTCGCTCTATTTACACTACTATGTAGTTGTCCCAAATATTTGTCGAAGATTTGGCATCCACAACTCTTAGAAGGAAATGGGTGGTGGGGACTTATGAAACAAGTTTACAGAACAGTAAGCTCTCAGGATATAAGTAACTTAATATTACAGCGATATAAGTAACATGGATCGATATAAGTAACATGGATCGATATAAGTAACATGGATCGATATAAGTAACATGGATGAGAAGACCTTCCGCGGGCTTCCTTTACGTCTTTGAGACGAAAGATCTGCTCATCGTGATGACAGTGGATCAGGTTCTGTGATTGATTGAGTGTGATCGGCTAGCCTTGTGACTGATGGATCTCCGTGTTATCTCCTCATCGGGTGGAGAGTTTCAGCGTCTATTTATCGGGTGAAATCACCCCCGTATCAATAGGCGCCATTGGGGAAAATATAACCGATTAGGCCTGGAAAGGCCTACCGTGCCACACTAGAAACTATCACAAACGCCGCGGTTCAACCGTATCTTGTACCCTTTTCTCAATGGAAGGAGAAGGCTGCTATCTTTCCATTCGGAACTTTCAATGCCCGACGGTTTCCAAGAAAGGTAAACCATGTGTGGCTGCTGCGCCTTACGCTTACCCACGTGCCTTCCTTTTTGCGAGCAGCGTTCCGCCCCGCCCCGGCGCTTGTCTGGTTTTTTTCTCGAAAAACCCGTACGCGTTCGGATGATTTGTCATCTCAGGTCGAAAGTAGACGACGACCGTAGAATTTCTTAGTGGAGGCGGTGATTGGTGACCCTCCCCCTGTATATAGCCACCAGGCAAGGGTGGCACAAATCTCCCTAACTCCTCTCTTATATTGTTTTGTGAGTGAATGCGTGATACACACATGAGCAAATCTAACCAAGCCACCTCCCTATTACATATAGATTTTCTTTTCTATCGCCTGCCTCCAGCCAGGCATTTTACCTTAGCAACTTCTTAGTTTTACCATCGAAACATTTTAATAACTGGACCTCCAAATGATACCCATTCCTCAGCACTCCGATATTGTCCCATTTCAAGCAATCACCTATACTTCAGCCACTGAATGCCTGGATGCAATAGAGCACATACTCATACCTCACGAACTTGAATGCAGCACGAATTTTGTGTACTCACACCTCACGACAAGTCGAACACTAGAGCTTACTAATCAGCAGCACGTTGGATCGCCAATCCACCATCCCCAGCGCTGGATCGGTCTGTGGGGATCCTCAAAACAGTATCAAACTTGCAACCTCGACTTCATCCTAACTGTCACCAACGGAGCTCAGGGACATCAGCCAATCTTTATTGCACCTGTTGAATTCGATTTAACCAGGGCGTCAACAAAGGAAATAGACGAAAGAATGCGGTATTTGGCCACAAGTCTTCAAGCAGCGATACCTACCGAACGAGTGTTCTCAGTCAACGGTGAGTATGCGCTTTGCCTTATGTCCGAAATCCATACTGAAGAATTGACTTAAGGACCCGCTGTTATCACTAAGCGTTTCGCCGAAGCTTGGTCTAACTTAACTCATGCACTTCTCCAGGAAGATCCGTATACCATCACCAAACCTCTCTCTTGCAGTGTTTCACATCAGTCTCTCTCCAGCGAGCAACACAAGAGAATTCGGTTAGCTGAGGCTTCGGACTTGCCCCGGATTTCCCGTTTACTCGAACAGAGCTCGTGGCAGCAGGTACGATATTCTGGAATGCCTCTTCTCGGAATAAACTTGCTGACGAATTAACGTAGGAACCGTACATTCTTGACCCAGAGTCCGCTTCCCAACTATCTGAGGCTGCTGTACAAGCAAAGAAATGCTTCGTCCTTGATGACACTGACGTGAACGGAAACTCCAGCCTTTGTGCCTTTGCCTTCTTAGATAACTTAACCCAAAGAACTGCGACGATCACAAAATTCTCTACAGATACAGGGTGCATGGGCCAAAGCTGTGGTTTTCAATTGCTGATAGAGGTTATTGATCTGTGAGTTCGTGATGCTCATCTGGAAACGTACTTTACTGAGCATCTCCTTAGATTCCTTAAGCGTCAAAGGAAAGACCGTGTCTTCATACTTTTACGGGAAGGGACTGATGTGTTGGATAGCATAAGCTCAAGCACTGAGTTCCAGAGTCAGCTAGGTTGGTCCTGGCTGGAGGTTGGCTTCGAGGACCGTGAGGTTGGATATTGGTAGATTATCATCGATCAGGTTCGGGACACTTCTGTTCGTTCGATTGTATTATTTTACCCTCTTTTTCCTTTGTACCGTTTTGTACCTTCCTATGTAGTGTTATGGTGATCGATTGGAGCGTGACGTGACGCGTAACAAATGTATATGACGTAACGTCAACGACCCGATCCCCTATTTCGCGCGTTTCTACTGCCCTACCACCACCACCACCACTACGAAGCATGGCTGACCCCTCAGGCACATCCTCTACTCCCCCTCCACTAGCGGAGACTCCCAAGTCTAAAGGTATCCGTGATTTGTTTCGCTCACACTCACCAAAGGTTGGAGCCCACGACCCTGCGCGTAACACCAAGGATGTCGTCGACTTGACAGAAGATGTCTCAAAGGGGCCCAGTAAAAGCAAGCCATCCCAATCTAATGCAGCAGATATTGCTGCCGACTGGGAGGCAACGCTTGATGAAGCAAAAAGAACGAAGAAGACAGTGTTCGAGAAATTGAAGAGACTTGGGTCGAAGGATGGCAAGGGCAAAGAAAAGGAGAAAGCGAAGGAAGTGGACCAG
>WSUA01000033.1:22845-35316 GCA_019633455.1 Tulasnella sp. 419 | reverse complement strand
CGACAAATCCGAAGGCTCTACTCAGCCTGAAGCTCCAGCAAAGCCTCCAATCTCAGACTCAAAACTGCTCAGCTTCCTTTCTTCGACTTCAGTAATGAATGGCGATCCCGAAGACTCGTCTGGACAGCAAAATCGTAGGACGAGTGTCTGGAATGTTCTCGATCGCATGGTTCCGTATACCCAGCCCAGTGGTGGACTTCCAGCAACGAGTGCAGATAACAATCAGACTTTCGAGGCATCCCTCATGCTTTATGCTCCGCTCATTCCTGATGAAGATTCCCATGTCATATTGGCTAAGTCAAAGCTAATTGAGGTCGTAGCTGCAGAAAAGACACCCGTATTACCGAAGGTTGTGGCCAAGGGTGTATTCTCTGCGCTCTGGCCAGAGAAATTCAAGCTCAGGTTCAAAAAGAAGGATGGTTCAAAATCATCTTCCAGCGATATCGAGGCTCAGGCACCTGCAGATACGACGCCTCAAAATAAAAAGGGAGAAAAATCCTCTGAAGTCAAAGTGTGGATTCCAAGCAAAACGAAATTATCGTTGCAAGTAGCTTGGTGGGGCTATAGGCTTTGGGTGCGTGAATCCGATCGGCCATAGGATCTGTTACTAACGCACCCACAGCTGCCACCTCCTGTAATGAAGATTTTAGATGATAAAACAGTAGAGGCGGCAAAGCGAGCAGCGATGGTCACTACTGCCTTAGCCTGGATTATTAACAATATCCCATTGGCGGGACTCCCTCCACAATTGGCGGCCGCCGTTGCTTTGCTCAAAGGAATTGTCCCCATATTAGGTTATGTTGGAGGGTTCATTGCATGGAGTTGGTCTCAGGTAAGGTCTTCCAGACTCACTCTTTTTTTGTACGAACGCCAATACGCTATTCCTCTATCCCCAGGTCAGATCCTTTGATAAAGGGCAAGGAGTTGTGCTTTCGGCTACATGGTTATTGCCAATTGCCCTGTAAGTACGAAGATCCTGGCTATCCTCATCTGCTACTGAGCTGCGTCCGCTTGCAGCATTCCAGGCACGTGGGACGATTCCGACTATGGAGGGGATCCAGGTTCAGATTCAGGTAGGGGAACGCCAACTCCTCCAGAGGCACCTTCTGGTGGCCTTCCACAACCTCGTACCCCTGGTACGTCGACACCAGCCACTGGCGACCAGAATGATCCGGGCCAGGTTGAACCACTTCCGGCCCCAGATAAGAAATCATAGCTCCTGCTACTGGGTCCGCCCTAATTAGATCGATAACCCGTTATAATGGATACCATACAGTGATTAGATTGTTACGATTCTTGATGACCCAATTCAAAGTTGTAGTGAATCTTTGTATTTATTCAATCTGCACACCTGGTATGCACCCATGGTGATACCGGAATCTTAGACGAGCACGGGAAGCAGTTGAGAAAAATCTTCATACGGGCTATCCTCGACCTGATAGGTGGAGCCAGGGACATCGCCCAGAATTCTCAAACGTCCGTTAAGAATTTTTCCATCGTCACCTTCGATATTCACAAGATCTTCTAGAACAGGACAATGATCCCACGGTCTCAATCGTTGAAGTTCCGGTTCCTGATACTTGGGTCCTCCACCAGCTAATTGTGAACCAATCCAACGACTTCCCAACGTCAGTATCCGACCTGGTCATGGTTGAGAACGTTGTCACGGTTCGATCCATTTCACTGCCCCTTCACCACTTCAATTCAGCTCATCATGACTCGTCGCCGAGCCATGTCGGAGGGTGCTGGACTCCAGTCCACGGCCATGGTTGGACTAGGAATCGACATGTTTCCCCAAAGTGAAGAGCACATCGCAGATGACAACATGCATGTCCCAAACACAATGAAATCACATTCACATATTGTACAACATTCAGACCACGAGCGGTTTTCGATGCGATCACAGAAAGGAATGCAGGGTCTCCTCGATGCCGAGCTAGGCGGGGCCATGGTTGAAATCGATCCACACAGTAATGGAAATGGTTCTGGCTTTCTATCAGGTCAAACCATTGTACCTCAAACATTCTTACCAGTCACGGGACAGGCAAGAACCAGATCCCGTTCTGCCAGCGTTGGGGCCTCCCTTATTTCTCGCAACCCAACTCTCCTTAGTGCAGAATCATCTTCTTCAAAAAGAGCTGCAGAATTGAAATCGCTTCTTGGGTCCTCAAATCGCCGTCTCACTGATCGTAAAATCCCTTCAAACATTCAGCCTATTCAATATAACACTATTGGCCCCAGCGGTTCCGGCAGCTCTCACACCAACTCGGTAGCTGCTGTTTCGCTTGAAAAGGCGAAATCAAAAGCCAGGGTGGAGATAGACGTTGAACTAGAATGTGAAGCAGTAGTAGAGGGTGGATACCTGCGAGGAAGGATGGAAGTTAGCATCAGGAAATCCACCAAGAACGAAAATGCGGTTTGGATCGGTGGAGAAAAACTGAGGGTTGTGGGATTCGAAGTGTTGCCGAGCGAGGACATGCGACATACATTCTTTCAACATGTTGACTCCCTTTCGGATGTTTCGCCAAAATGCCACCTTATGTACGCATCGTTGCCTGACGAAGATGGATTTTGTCAAGCAAAGGAAGGAACTCATACCCTTCCTTTCGAGATAAGAATACCTCGCAGTGAAAGCTGTGGAGCGGCGAAGGGCGTCCTGCGCTCAAGAGGGGGTATCGGGGTTCAATATATCATTATGGGGTACGCTTATTTTTACTCATAAGCATCGATATTCATTCTCTCTTTCACAGATCAATAAAGATTAAGACCAAGAATTCCGATAACCAGTCTATAGCTCATTTTTATCGTCATATTGAGATCTATCCGTACTTCGGTTATTCTATTCTTGCACCATCTCAAAAGCCATATGAAGCCACAGCAGCTCGTTCGATATTTATGGGTGGTCCAGGCAAGGTGCATGTCACTGCGTCTCTGCACCGTCGTACCTGGATTGCGGGTCAAAGGTGCTATGTCCATGTCAACATACAAAATTCCTCATCCAAAAGAGTCAGAGCTTTGACGCTAACATTGATTCGTACAATGACGATCTTTCGTCCACGGGCTCATTTGGATGCGTTGGACGGCAAGTCACCAGGATCTGCTGACGCGGATGCCTGCCAAACCTCAACTACTCAAAAAGTGGTGGGAGAAACCACGTTGGAGATGGGACAAAAGGGTAGCAGGGGATGTGTCACTGCGAAGGGTTGGTGGACTGGAGTAGAGCCGGATGCTCAGGTTTCTTTGTCTCATTTCGTTTTGCTCCCAGTAAGTAGATGTCATTCTTGTCCAACCTGAGAATCCATGCTGACATCAATAAGTCGGACGCGCTGACGGTTTCTCGTGGGCGACTGATAGAAGTCGATTACCATATAAGAGTATCAGTTGGTGCTGGATCCCTATCTTCAGACATTCAAGTTACCCTGCCTCTTCGCATTATCAGCTATCTCTCTATCGATCCTCCTCCTTGTTGCCTAATGTTGACATCCGATCAGACGGATACTTCATCCAAGTTATGCAATCCCTCGAAAGGCCTCTCTTTAGCAAGCGTGGAAGACGATGCTGGCAGGCTGCTGCCACGAGATGGGTGTAGAAAGGGAGAGTCAGAGTATGGCATGCAACTTGGTGGCAAATCTGGAGCACAGAGTACCGCGCTCCCCTTCACAGAAGCTGTCAATCGGAGAGCCAATACTGAACTAGAAATACCCTCTCAAGAGCATCACGTAGAGTGCGAAGGCGCCCTCGTATCCAGGACTCTACGACATGGATCTCTTGATGACGCCGTATATCCCACCCAATCCAGGTCAAATGCCCCATTAGGTCCAAGCAGCTCAATCGCTTCTATTCTACGCCTTTCCGATGTTATACAACCTCCGCCCCTTACACCCTATACGATGAACACAACAAGCTCTGCGTATGCAGATGATGAACTGGATACCTCAATTGGATGCGAAGGATTGGAGCCAACTTTAGGGAAATCCAGATTGTCCACTCCACTTCGGGACTCTTTGCTATTGACTGAGTACCAATGTGACATGAGTCAAGATGGCGCATGGGAGGTTGATGACGAATTTAACCAAAGCATGGGTGTAACGGAGCTATCTAGGAAGGCCCTTGGTCGACTGGGAAGTGAAGAATATCTTCTCGAGACGTCCTTGGCTCTGCTGAAGGAACTCGATATGACATCATCCCCTCAATTATCTCCAATCACTACTAATGGATCAGAATTCATTCAGCGGAATACCATGAAGCCCAATGATGCAATTGTCAACACTTCATACACTTCGCGCAACATACATCCTACAAATGGTGAACTCACCTCTCGTGGCACTTCAGCGCTATACTTGGGTCCAGCTGGAGATCTGCACCATATGTCAGTACGGAAGACACGTCCTAAATCACGATTAAGCAATCTATCGGAATGCAGCGTCCAGAGTCACGACGACAGACCTTCTGCGCATTACCGTAATCAGAGCATTCCAAGGAGTATCCCGATAACACTCACCACGTCCTCCACTGGTCTGCCGATAAGATCTACCTCATCCCGAAATCAATCAGTCTTGTCGCTTGGCCCAGTCACAAACACCAGATCCAGGTTTCTGAACCCCGTTAACCCAGCAAGCACCGTCAGAACGGGAGCTCAGCGAGGTGACGTCATATTATCAGGTGCGGCGATGGCTAGTGGGCCCACTTCAGCAAGCCATTCTTCGTTACAGAGTTCCTCAGTGATGGGCTCAAGTTCGGGCTCGGAGTTGAGCCCACCAACCACCCCTATGTCTGATGTTTGCCTAACCAAAATGGGACCAGCACGTAAATATGGATCCGGGATGTCTTCCTTTTCATCACGAGAGTTGGACGGAGCTCGTTTCAAGCACAGGAAGGGTTACAGTGTCCCTTCAATCTCCTCTGAAGACTATCCCGTTCTCCATGCGTCTATCGGACCACCATCTCGTATGCCGGTTAGCGTAGGAACTAGGATCGCGCAGCTGGAAGCCAGAAATCCTGCCTCTCAAATGGTCAACTGTACGTTGCCTAAGGTTCCGGCCATTCATGCACATGTTGATGGAATGAGGAAATCTTTCAGTGCCACTGTGCTTCCCGAAGGCGGGATATATGGGCATAATCCCATCAGTAATGGACCACGATCTTCTGCCAGACCCGGCCAAAAGCAAATCGGAAGGATGACAGCACCACGCGGAGTGCAGAATACACAAGTGTCACGTCCAATCAAGAAAACTGTTTCGCATGAGATAATGAATTTTGTGTAGAGGTTAGTTACACCAATTTTTTTGCGTCAAAAAAGGTTATATATAGTCCATTTTCTTTGCCAGTATAGCCGAGCAAGTCGTCGTGCCGTATCGATAGCTTATTACTTCACTGAAGGCGAATGGGATAATCGGATGGCGGATGGCAATCAGACATTTGATTCCGTACCTGTTTCTTATCTAAATCTATTGCTTAACATACAATCACAATAACACCTCGCGAACCAGTTCCTCTACGCTCTTTACGAAGAGTTCTACTATTTCTTCCACCTGTTGTTTTGTCATATTATACGGCGGGGCCAACTATGAAAGGCTTGTTAGCACACGTCATAATGATAAAGGTCTTTAACACACCATCCCATAAGGTCCAGTACCATCAGCTGGAGATCCATCCATTGCGATGCAAATCAGGCCCTTCTCCATTGTTTTTGCCTGAAGTAGAACTCCAAATCGTTTCTTCATTTTCAAGTTTTTAGTATAATCCTTTTCGGGTGGGATATCAAATTCAACTGCCCAGAACCCGCCATGACCTCTGATGTCAAAAACGTAAGGAGCAGCTGGACTATCCTTGGAGAGAAGCCTCTCTTGTAGTAATTTCTTGAGATACTCTCCTTGCTCGAGGCAGTTAGCAAGTAAGTTCTCTTCTTGGATAATCTTTTGGACCTCCAAAGCAGCCGCGCTGGCGAGAGGGTGTGCTTGGTAAGTATGTCCATGTTGCCACCAACCAGAACCCTCTCTGATACCGTCAGCCACACGCTTATTGAGCAACACAGCTCCAATCGACCCATATCTAATGCTCAAATTGAGCCCTTGGAACGATATGATAACCAGTTTACTCACCCTCCTCCGAGTCCCTTGGCCACAGATTGAATATCTGGGGTTACACCATCTCCATACAACTGCCATGCGTGCATCGTCCCCATACCTGATTTATTCAAAGTAGTGAAGATTGTCTCAATATTCCGAATGCAGACACAAACTTACGACCCATTCCACACATCACCTCGTCTAATATGAATAGACTACCATGTCGATCACAAACTTCTTTCATGGCCTTAATGTACCCTTTTGGAGGGGGAACTACTCCAGTAGTGGCTCCTACTACGGTTTCGGCAATAACTAGATGAAGTAACTTAAGAAAGCTGGTTTCAAAGAACCGATATAGTACGCTTACATCCGATCACTGTCTGGGGACCCAGTTCCTGGAATTTGTCCTCCAGTTCCTTCGCCAATCGGGCGACATATTGTTCTTCGGTTTCTTTAGGCGATTGGAAACGTTTAGCGTACGCCGGACTGACGTGATGGAACGACTCGTGATCCAAAATGCCTTCATACGGTTCACGTCTTGCGGCATGCCCTCCAGCCGAAAGTGTACCGATGGTATTTCCGTGGTAACTCAAGTGGCGAGCAATGAAGTTGGTACGTTTGTGTTGACCTGAAGGCCATTGAGATTTAGTTGTGCCAAAACAGAAATGAGGTATAAGGGACATACCTAGCTCAAAGTAGTATTGCTTCGCGAGCTTTAGAGCACCCTCAACAGCCTCAGAACCTGGAATTTAGAATTCCAATTCAGCATTCCACTCGATTTACGATGGTAATAATGCATACCGCCAGAGACAAACCCACACAGCTCAAAGGCACCGTTGCTCTGCTCCACAATGAGTCGAGCCAAGTCTTCAGCTGGTTGATTTGATAGTTGAGCGTTGTAAACATCTGCAAGTGATCACCTGATTAATGTTAACGATGTATCAAGTCGCAGGCTCACTCACATGCCATCCGAGCAACTTGTTCCTGCACTACTGCAACTACTCGAGGGTGGCCCATCCCGATAGCCGCCACAGCCGCCCCTCCCACACCGTCCACAACTTTCTTACCATCTTTCAGATTGATGTAAATACCTTCGGCACTGACAGCAATGGGTGGAACGAAAGGTGTTCTATGGAGAATCGCAGTCTTCAAGTCGTCTTTGACAACTTTGATCTTATTCTTCTCCTTCTCCTTGCGAACACTTTCAGTCAAGTCGATTAATGGGGCCATGGGATGGATGATCAGGCAAGTCGTGGAAGAATGGAAAAAGAGCGGGTCATTAATAAGGAACACGGTGCTGACCGCCGAGGTACTGACTCATTTGCTCGGGGAGATAAGGCTTGTGAAAAGTGGGATTTTGAGAGTCATCTCCATCCAGGGATTTCATAGGTCTAAGCGAGATATATCTCATGAGCAAGTCCAGAACAGGAGATGATGCCGTCACGGGAAGACCTCACCCCCATAGAACTGGGGCCCCTGGATACTGGGGGTTGACGCAATTAATATGATAGAATTGGCAGTTGCGGATCCTTGCCCATGGTATCGATGATTGCCTAAAATTTTCGACTAACCTTCAGCACTAACTAACATGTGGTGGTGCATCTATTGGATTTTCTCCAAAGAAACGAAACAGAACTAGAGAGATTAGATTAAAATCATACCATACGGGATAGACAGGAAGGGTGAGATCCGGCACATTTGGAGTAACTTTTGCCGAAGATGGTGTCATAGATTACAGACTCCGCTCCAAAATCCTCACGTTCTACTTCAGACTACGACATTGGTATTTTGGTCTGTGAATGCCACCACCTTCAACGCTTTCTAATGTCGTCTCAGACCTTATACGTGCATCACTGGGTGCATCAGTGGCCTCATCCGTCACTGATGAAGAATTGGATCGCCATGTGACAGATCTCATTTTAAAGGAGGCAAAGCAGAAGGAAACACTTTATAAAGGTCAAGAAGGGGTCAGGGCATATCTTCCCCACACTGGACTGTAAGTAAAACTCTGTATTGATCATAACTATCACTTATTCTTACGGATTAGACCAGAGAATAACCTCCCAAAACCCAACAAACGATTTTTGAATGCGGTCATAAAGAACGTGGGCGATCATAATAATGCCATTATTGAAAGTCAAGCCAAGACTGCACAAGCTGCCAAAGAAGCTATCGAGGCTGAAGCAAGAGCCCAGCGGCGACTTTGCGCTGATGAAGCTGCTGCTGAACGCTTGAGGAGGTTGATGGGAGGTGGTTCCAGCCGACGGAACAGAAGTCCAGAGCGTTGGAAAGGCAAGGAGAGGGAACGATCAGACGACGCGCACAGAAGTAGACGGCGTAGTAAAAGCAGGGATCGTGAGGAGGATGAGAGAGGCTCAACCTCTAAATCTCGCGCAAGGGATTACTCACCCGAGGAACGGGACTCACATCGCTCCAAGCGCAGACGTTCCAGGAGTAAAGAGCGGAGACGTTCAAAAGATAGGGATCGAGACAAACACCACTCGCATTCGAAGAGGGAGAAACGTCGCCATCATGATTCTGAGCCGGAGGAGGAATCTGAAGAGCGGTCCAAGAGGAACAGGCACCGCTCACGCTCACGTTCACGTTCACCATCTCGCCGAGACAAAAAGCGCAAGCGTTCTCGATCACGGTCGAAGGAGCGACATTCGAAATCTAGTCATACTGACCGGCCCAGGTCACCCACTCCACCAAAGATTGGACCGTTACCATCCGGGGAGGGAGGCCAAACAACATCTTTGGATGATACCCAGTCCAGAGAGCCGACACCCCATCGCTCTCCAATTCCCCACATTCCTTCCAAAATGGACAAATATTTTGATCCAGACTATGACCCACTTCTTGATACAGGACCTCAGTCAAAATCGCTTGAGGACTTTGTACCTGAGGGTGCATTCGACGATTGGAATATCATGTTAGAGACGCTACAACGGAGAAAAGAGGAGAAAGAAGAAAGGAAACGACGAGAGAAAGCCGAAAAGCGTGATGGGAAGAAACGGAAGCATGAGACTAGTGCCAAAGAAGATGAAACTGAAAGAGGGAGACGGATCCGTCTAGGGCTTGAAAATGCAGGGGTGATGGATATCGTGTATACTAAGCGTGGAGGCACTAGAGAATGGGATGTCGGAAAGAAGGACCAATCTTAGAAGATTTGATTGTATCATAGTTGTCGGGTTATTCATGCATTACTCTCGGGAACGTTCTATGTGATAATAACAAGGAGCGGAGCAAGGACGGAGATGTTCGGTCCCAGCTCAAATTGTAATCACCATCTACACGCATCATTAGATCGGGAAATAGTAATAGGCATTACGTGCTGCATCCCAACTCGTTAGATTGATTTTGGTATGGTCAAACCAAGTTACGTTCCCCTTATTTGTTAAACTAATGCGCAATAACCATGTATTCAGTTGGTCTGCTAAACGTCTCCGAAGGATCGTGAACATACAGCGAGTACTCGGACCAATATGAGCGAAGGGATGGAGGGGAATGCAACTCTACTTGATTTGCTCAGTTCGACACCATCGACTTCGGCAGCTACCGTGCAAACTCTGTCGACACAAACTTATCTACCCTACTTGACTTCGTTGTCCCTCCCAGAGATCATAGCGGAACCATCAAAGTTATCATCTGAATCATCCTTCCTCACTGCTGAACTCACCAATCTCTGCCATGCCCAATATCCAACGTTCCTCTCCCTTCATTCCGCATCCATCGCCCTCTCCTCTTCTTTTTCTTCTTTTTCGACCGCCCTCTCAAACTTGGTCGAAGCATCCGTTCCAGAATTAGAAAGCAGATGCAAAGAGTTTGTCAAGGAAACGCGGGATATTCAGGTGGAGAGGCGGAAACTTACGACTGTCGCGGAGCAATCTGAAAAGCTCTTGGACATCCTGGAAATCCCTCAATTAATCGATACCTGTGTCAGAAATGGCTACTATCAAGAAGCCCTTGACTTATCGGCTCATATGGACACACTGGTGGACAGATTTCCAAATATTCCTATTATTCGATCCATTCAAGTCGAAGTCTCGCAATCCATCAACCAAATGCACGCGCAACTTCTTCAGATGTTGCAAGAGCCGGTTAAGCTTCCGTCTTTGACGAAAGCAGTGGACTTCTTGAGAAAGATGGGGATATTGGATGAGGAGGAGTTGGCTGTGGCGTTCTTGACAAGCAGGCGTTCACACCTGGATGGACTATTCCAATCCATTGAGCGAAAGCGCTCACTTGACCCAGGGAGGTTCCTTAGTGATTGGATCGATATTTGGAGAGAAGGTGTTCATCAGGTGGTCACTCAATTTACTTCAATTTTCATAGAGCGAAGTCATTCCAAGGCACCCTCATCCACGGCCCATCTCCCGTCTTCACAAGTGGCATCACTCCGTCATATGCTTACGACCTTCTCTCATACTCTCATACTTGAACTAATCAATACTCTCCAAGAGATGCTACCCAAGGTCACTGACTCATCGTCATTATCTTCTCTACTCACGAAGCTCTCATACTGCTCGACTTCGTTCGGAAAAATAGGCCTGGAATTTAGGCCACTGTTTGTGGTGATTTTCGAAAACGTAGTTGTGGAGAACTTCAGGATCGCAGTAGAGCATGCATGCCAATCATTACAAAAGGAGGTTCAGGAGAGCAAAAAGGGGAAGAAGCTAGCTGCAGTGTGGATGGCACCGGCCGACGAAGCGGATCTTCCCATTGTTCTGCCACCCGCACCAAATTCAACATCAAGCGCACCATCCAATATCCCTGCATCCAGTTTAACATCATACCCACCTTTAGCGGTCCTCATGAACGGATTGTTGACAGCACTAAATTCCTTACGATTGTTACCCCCAACTTCTGTGTTAACACAGCTAGTTGCAATCATGGATAGTTCTCTAAGCAGCCTTTCGGACGCCCTTCTGGATTACGCCAAGTATTCCATCCGGAGAACAAACGCCAGAGCGAGCTTCGACGGAGCCGAGGGAGCTGCGGAAAACGAGAGGAATGTGTTGATAGGTATGGCTCGGGCATGGTACTATTCGGTGTGGTTTGTAAGGAGAGGTTTGATTGAGGGTGTGTATGGACAAAATGTAGAAGACACAGGAGATGGCCTCGTGTGGTTGCCATGGGAGGAGTGGGCTATTGAACTAGGTGAGAATGATCTATTCCAAAGGTCTGCCTCACGTCGTCAAAGTATAGATGGCGCCGAGCCAGTTGAACAACACGCGGGTAATGCGGAGTCGTCGTAATCATACTTTGGGGTTACGTATATGTCACTCTGTCACCACCACTAGTCAATGTAATTGTTGCGGAATAAAGCGGTTGTGATACCCAATTTGTGCCTATCATCACGTGTGACAACGCCGCTAGCTCCATTTCGGTAGCGAAAAGTGTTCCATGTACACCTCCACTATGCTATTGCCCAGAGCTCTACCAACTCGAACTACCACCATCTTCCACTTACTTATTCACGTGTAACGGGCTACGTCTAGCCAACAAACCGCCACTCTATGGCAATCTTGGTTAGTGCAAGTCTCAAGATATTTGGTTCCCAAGTTCCTCCTATGTCTGAATGACCCCGTCTAGCACTGCTTTCGCTTCCGCGATCCAATTATCCTTCAGTAGCAGCTATCTCATGAACAAGTAAGTTGTTGTGATAGTTTTTCTGCTTGACTGGAACCATTGTGGGAGGGTGGCCATTGAGGACCGACTCTGGAAGCCAACGTTGCCCAACCCTACCGCTCTCCGACGAAATTTGAAAACCTTATCCGCCACTTATAAGGTACTTTTGCTTGGCGATTGATAAAAAATGATATGTCGCAAAGATAGGTATTCTTTATGACGACAAAGCCCCCAGCAAACCTGGACAATCAATATAGGGTACCCCGGGGAACATCAACCCGAGATATCTATTTCGCTTTCTAGATTATTACTCGCCACCGAGCTTCTATCTGGCGATGCCACTTATCGACCTCCCTACAACTTGCTACGATTGCCTTGTTTGTCGGCTGCCGGCCGGTCTGAAGATCAGAAGTGCTTATTTGACTTTATACACATTGCAAGCATATTAGATGGTGAGGGATGGCATATTCCGCTGACTCTTTTGGCTTCCAGAACCGTAAAGCCCGACACCACCATTACTCACCTCACAATACATCTCTCCTATTCCACATCTCTCCTATCCTACACCAATATATGGAAGATTCGGTTGTGCGGGTCATTCCATTATTTACGAATTCAACTTTGCGGGGAGTGTAATTGTGTTGCCATTCTCAACCCAAGTATTGCCTTTCGAAAGGAGTGGCAATACACCCTATATACCGAGGTGATTCTGAAGAAGGATGATTTGTGGGAAGTAAGTGGGTGATTGCTTCAATCAGAGTCACTTTCGCTT
>WSUA01000033.1:7091-22588 GCA_019633455.1 Tulasnella sp. 419 | reverse complement strand
CATTTGGCCTCTATATCGAAGTATTCGCACCAGGGATGTGTTCTCGCGATCGACGGAAGCGACATTGAGGCGTACTACAACAGCCGAATGCTGTTAGCGCGAAATATGCTGCTACAATCGAAGAAATCCGACCAATACCTAGACCTTCAAACTTCCTGGAACAGGCTGCGCCGGAGCTGATAGCTCGGACAGGAGCAACTAGCGATCGGACAATGCTGCCCGTACAGCACTGACATCGAACAACAACCTCGTGGTTAATTGCGGCCAATTTCAAGGCGTCACTTTCGCTGCACTACAAGTAATGTTTCAGTACCTTAAACTCCACCAAAGCCCCTTCTTCACTAGCACATCGGGCACAGTTACAACCATCAATCTTCGAAAGTCTGGTCACCGTCACGGAACGTCACGAGAGAATTTGCACGTGTTAGTGTGGTTTCTGTTTCGATGCGCAGCCTTACGTAATCACCAAGTGTCGCAGCGCAGCACAACTCAATTTGGATCTGATAATGGGCTGTGCTACATCAATATTGGTCTGAGCCACTAACGAAGACCATGCACCACCGCTCTGTTGTCTAAAAATGGAACAAGTGGCACAGAATCATCGGCTCTTCCAAGAGGCATTTCTGCCTCACTCCTGAAAGCAATAGCCTGTGCCAAAAACCCGAGCCAACGGGATGAACTACAAGCCTTAGCTCCATTGTGCTAACACTCGGTATGTAAGATGGTCAAATGGCCCCGAAACCACCAGAGCTTGCCACCTGTGCTGACGACTGCTATAGGTTGAAACCTCACTTGACATCGGTAGTTATAACAATGGGCGCCTTCTGACCTTCTGATGACTCTGTTTAATATAGAAAGTTCCTTTCTGATCTCGTGTAGTCAATGTGGTCGTGTGGTCCCTAGCTTCTACAAGTGAGCGCACTCCGTGCTTGTTGAGCTCTGACACTTTTGATACAGAAAGTCTACCTCGTAATGAACGCTGGAGGGTATCGAAACCATCAAGTCAAGATAACGATTCAGAATGATCCACGCCGAATAAGGTCAGTTGAAGCAGACAACTGGTGCATTCACATGCCCTAGATTTCTTGGAACATTGCCACCTGCTGTATCATTACTTGAAGAACAAGACTGCTGTGCATCGAGGCACTTCTTTGACATATGCATGGGCGATGCAAGCCAAGCTTCATATTACCTCGGCTATTCATCACATCTGTCAAGTCGCTGCTCCAAAAATCTATCCTGCTCTAACCAAATGCATGTTGCGGAGCGACCCCGACATTTGGGCGCCCCTTGATCAAGATTACGGCGCTGAACCACGTCCATTGGCCTATGGGATACCTGATGGTGTTTAGCCAGACTGTTTCAATGAGTCATAACAAGTAAATGGCACCAACATCCAGGTTAGGAGTCCATGAGGGGCCAACTTCTATGTTGTGAGAGTTTATCTCGCAGGTCGAGGTATCCTTCACTCGAGAAATGGACTGATGTGCGCGTTATTCGGGATTCTTATCACAGCCTCCCTCAGTCAGAGTGTACACATCGGTGCATGGAGTGTGGTCTGTTTCGGAAGAAAAAATTGAGGTGTACCCTATTCATGATGGCCCCTGTTTTATTGCTGATTATCACCTTTACCTTATCTAGGACATGCACACCAGGTTGCCTCTTTTAGGCAGAATCGTCCACATTCGCGCTTGCAAAAGCGTTTTCAACCACTAGAAACATGCATTTTTGATGAGAGAGTCACATGATCCGACGCGCGGCGCGGGAAGGAACAAATTAGTAAATTTTGGTCGCACGGCTAAACAGGTGGCGTCCACAAAGTGTCGGCATTTTCCATTTTGTAGTAGCTAGGCAAATAGGAAAATTTGGTAGCTTCTTTGAGATACCCTTTAAGGGTTAGCGTTCGACTCAGCATTGATTTTGGCTGAAACCGAATGAAGTCATCATGAACTCTTTTTCCGTTTGTGCATCATGGCTTTCTCCCCAGAGTCACTACGGGCCCTAGTTACTCCTTTTTGCTCTCGGACGATCTTTATAAATGCGTACCTAGAGACGCATTCCTTGTGCGAGAGTGCTCAGAGTTCCACCTTTCTCCTGGCCGTTATTGGACATCGTCCTCCGATTGTTTCCCAAACAGTCGACAATGCCGCCCCCCGACTCCCGACATATTAAACACTCCCCGACGCCCGCGCACATGGCATCACCCCCGCCACTCCCTACTCTATCCTCGCACCCGCCTAGTACCATCCATCCCAAGATGAACATCAAAGACCTTCTTTCACCTGCTCCCTCGGTGTCTGGAACACCAATGCCAACACTTCCCCCTCGTTCTTCACATCCTTCAGTAGCCGTCTCCTCTGCAAACGGGCCATCACTGAAGAGGCAATTGGACAGTATGTCCTCGCTTCATTTCGAGCTCCGTCCGACCAAATCTCCCAAGACGGGATACAATGACATGGCCACACTACACACCCTCGAAGATTGCACTTTGCCTCCCATTAACATTGGCTCACGACCATCTTCTTACGAACTTCCTGCTCCTACTGTGGTGGCTGTTAGTCCAGATGTTGCCGTTTCCAAACGACTCGCCGTGGACGAGTCCGATGACGATGATTCACGTTCATGGACAGACAGGACACAGATCTATGAATCGGATGAAGGTGGAGAAGATGGATATGTTTCAGATATGCGGGGTCCATTGTTGAAGACAGGGTCAGGATCACGTCTTCTCATTGAACCAAGGATGGCCGTTTCAGGACGTTCTCGGCATAGTAAATGGTGGGAGCCTTACCTTGGAACTCACTCCGAACCCTCATCTTCACGACCTCCAAGTCTTGGACGAAGAGACGATTTCAATGATGGGGTCTTCAACGCTGATGACTTGGATGGGTTCCCGATGAAGTCGGAACCTCCCCCATCACCTCGTTCTCACCCTCTTCGTTCTGCAACTTCAGCAAACCTGTCCGCTGTCGTCAACGAGACATCAACATCTTTCAGCCCTCGAAGGCCTAATTTGCCGTTATACAATCGCAGCAAGCATCGGCTGAACAGCCCTGGCTCACAACCTACTTCTCAGGTATACGTCTGTGGATACGTTCCTCCACCTTCTACCGTCTCTCGTCAAGGCATTCCTCAACCAGCGCAACGTAATCATCAGCCATGTGAAACAACTAGCGGCAAGAAGGCCGACATTGCCAGGCATATGGATGAAATTCACGGAAAGGATGAGGCAGACCGGGTCGCCAGAGAGGAACTCGCCCCCGAGTATGCGGTTAGATACCTCGTGGATCTGGCAAATATGGTTTCAAGGGGTCAATTGCCAAATTCAGAATCGGCTCCCGAATGGAACTGGGACATACTTCGCTCTGAGGCACAGCTTGTGAAGAGCGCGGTGCAGCTTAATGGATCAGTGTTCGATTTCACGAAATGCCCCATGTTCCGCAGGTTCGCAATCGCTCATGCTCCGGACCATCGGATTTGGCGATGCCGTCACCAAGGCTGTGGCAATATTTATGGCAGTCAACGTTCTTTGGAAAGGCATAGACAGAAAACCCACTCCTTGAACAAGGGGACTGGTAGTGTTGACCCTTCCAATCTGGGTAGCAACAACAACCGAACGGCGGATGCGCCGCGTCGCCGTAACGCACATGCACACTCGAGGAAACCTGAGGTTTGGCGGGTAAAGGAGCAAACTCCAGAACTACAAAACATGAGCTATGAATCAACGACTTTACGATTATCATAGGCGAATGGACTACTTTTTCACTCTCAGCATTTTATCATCACTTATGTATCCATCCAGATTATATCGATACCCCCAACGTTACATCTTCATTTAATAACTCATCGCATCCAACCTCCTGTTTCAATGTTTGTAAATGCAGTCATAGATTGTTAATGTATCCAATAGGGAAATCCATGTCCAGGCGCCCGATTAGAGGGGCTCGGGGATGATCCAATCAATACATGGTTCACAACTCAATCAATTTACAATGTAAAGAGCAGATGCAGTTGCAATGCGTGCAAGAAAAGGGTAGCTTTTGAATGGAGTCAAAAATGAAGGTGGGAGTGGAGGGTTGTTCCGTTGTCAAAAAGGTATACGATTCTGAATGCGTGTATCACCTGAGGGTCGAAAAGATGAAAAATAAAAAATGACAAAGACGAAGACGAAAGGAATCCAATGTACAACAGTCTAGGGGAGTGCATAGAAATTAGACTCGCTTGCGGTTTCCGGGGAGAACGCGACCAGGAGCGAATGTTCGACTCATGTCTCGGGACCCTGCCAGAGTTGGATCCGCGTTGCCAGGGATAGTGTCGCAAGATTTCGTTTCAGCGTTATGAACAGATCCTTCTCTACAACTGACGATCTGGCATCCCTCAACAGTGCATGATGTTTTAAGGGCATTGGGGATCAGGCTGCAATTTTGCCTGTACAATAACGAGGATATTGAGTCAGGGGCCAAAGGAAATCTTCGGAATTTCTACTTACCCGCGTTTCAGTGCAGGACAGCCACCACATGAAGTGATCCCAAATTCATCTACGCATTCGAAACCCACGCTGAACCAATCCGACAACGTCTCCAGTTTTGGTACCTCCCCACCTTCAATTATGGGGCATGCAACCGTCTCAGGCGGACATAGGACGTCGGCAACGTCAGTCTCCTTCTTCTTCATCAGCAATTGAGGATGAATTCTTCTACCCATTCTCATGGTGGCCCGTGGTTTTATCTGCTGGTTGGCGATTGGGGTTGGTGGTGGCATAGGGATTGCAGCGAAAGCCACGGTCACGAAGAGAGCCAAAGAGCCAATAGAAATCTTCATCTTGGGGCTTGAATGACAAAAACCTCGAAGAGATGCCGAGGGAAATTGTTAAAACGAATGTGACGACCACGGGGTCAAGAAGCAACGAGGAGAAGAGGAACAAAGATGAAATAGCGCTACAGCAAGTGATTCTAGAAGTGGGAGGAATATGGTACAACGCTCACTTGAGGTGAGCGAAGGGATATCCTTTCAAGGGGACAAGGCTGCTCGTCCTATTATAGACAAATGATTCAAGTATGGTCTAATTCATGATGATTTGTCCCAACCTCGACTGCAGAGACGATGGATCAATACAGAACATGGGGTATACCAGTTGGCATCACTACGTGAACATATCCGTCAGGCCACGGTCGAATGGTTCAGAGGGTGTTGCCATTTTTATCCAAGTCGATATTTCAAGAACATCTACACCGTAGGTTGAAATGTAGTTGAGGCAGTTGTTCGGCATGTTTCGAATTAGAAGAGAACAACGCTGATATAGCACACAAACATCTTGGATCAGTCCAATAGCAACGGTGGAGAGTCTGAGTCGGCCTCTGGGCGCTTGTGGATAATTGTATTGGATGTAGAGTCTAGAGATATGGGCGCTTTCTTCATTCAGAGTCATGGACACTACTTTCTGGGCAGAAACTGTTCGGTTTCTTTGCCTAATTTGGTTGAAGTGCCATAGGCCAGTCGAATGTCTCACGGTTGATTAATGCAGATATCACGTGATAGCTGTTCCAACTCAGCATCTGGTTCCTTCCATGCTACCGGGACAGGTCAACCCTCCGGACTTGGGATCGACATCACAGCCATCCCAAGTTCCTATAGGCGGGTTCACACAGCAATATCAGCCATCGTTTAATCTGCAATATCCGGTTAATGCGCCCCCTTACGATCCACCTGCCATCTCAAACTCGCAGCAGCTGGAGGCACAGTTAGCCAATGTAGACCCTCAGTTAAACGCTCAAATACAGCAACAAGATGTCAACCTCCTTGGAGGCGCAATTCATCCCGCCCAATTTCACCAAACTAGTACCGTCTTGCAATTTAATCAGACTTTGGAGGTAGTGGTTACACATGAAATACCTAAGATCGAAGCACTTGCTCGGAGTGCCCTTGATGGCATGTATGTTTTGGCTCTTTGAATTCTCCATAGCATATCCTGATTTTTCATCCACAGAAATCGAGCCTACGAACAGCACATCGATCCGTCACAGACAGCTGGTGAGTTATTCTTCATATAGAAGCGTGTACCCTGACGCCTACATATCGCTTCAACAGCCAATCTGCAAGCATTGCGTGAAGCATTGGTATCGCTATATCTAATCCTCCGGCAATCCGGTCTTGGAGCTTTGCCTCTCCACTCTTCACCCGATGCGCAGCCCTTCATAGCAGTTGCTGGACCTGATCCCAGACTGGCTGCGATGAGTCAGCAAGTGGACGACACATTCAAGCAGTTGGACGCCACCCGAAAACGAGCAAATGTGGTGGTTGAGATGTTACGTGCGGGGTTGAAAGACAACTTGAAACCGTAGAAAGGGGATGTATGTTACTAGTAGCCTTCCAATTTTGGAGCGGACTTTGAATATCCGAATGAAGAGCGTGAGAAGTTGACTTCAAAAATATCAGTTTGGACGACCTTCTACCCAGGCTCACTGTGCATCCATAATGAACCTGCTACAATTAGAGCGTAACCGCTCTCAAAGTACGTCCTTAGCTCAATTCTTTATGCGAGTTAAAATGTCTAAATTGTATTAATAAGGTCTTGTCCAATCATTTGGACGCTGGACGCGCTCATTTCACCAGTCGTCAACGCGCAATGAATCAACCCGAGAGCGCAGAGCCCGCGCTGTCAAAGTCAAAAATCTTGCAAAGCGTCAAGCCGAACGCGCTCGCTTGACGTCTGATCGACCTCATCCTGTCTTGGGTCTCATGGATAATCAGGCCGGTGACCAAGCATGGAAGACGTCCAAACTATACTCGGTTCTCGTCCGTCAAGACCAGCTTCATCCTGAGCTCTCGGGACCCGAGGGCGCAAAAGAATCTATGGCACAGAGGGGTACTCGACAGGCCGCTGCAACTCCAAACTCACTTGAGAAAGTGAAGGTACCGGAATATCTTGCATTTGGCCTCAAGCCTTCCACAGCCGACCATCTTCTACATACACTACCTGACCTAACTCTGAGAGACGAAATTGAAGACAAGTCGAAAATGGATAGGAACTGGGATATGCAAATGTCCCCAACCGCCACAGCTGTGGACGTCACCAGGGCTATTCGCCACATAGTGCCCAGCAGCGCTGCCTACGGCATCTCCGAGAATCAAGCAGCTGCTTCTGCTTCTGCTATCTCTCGCATTATTGACTTGCGTAATGCCAATGCAAGAGGTGTAGCATTCGAAAACAGGCGTCGCTGCATCGAGGCATTCGCGGATCCTAAGAATGTTGTCAATCAGAAAGGACCTGATACTGGACGGCCTGAAGTTCAAGGTTTGTGGAATCTTGGAACATTATAGAGACGTGAACAAGGGAATTAACACCGTCTTGTCTCCTTAGCGGCCCTTCTCACTGCCAAAATTAGGAACCTTTGGGATCATCTTAAAGCTCATTCAAAGGATATCCACAACCGTAGATCATTGCGAATGCTAGTACATCAACGGGCCAAGATACTGAAGTATCTAAGGAGTGAGCAACATTCAGTCTCTGATACTCATCTTTATTATTTACATCTCCCTATCTAGGGAAAGATCCACTGCGGTATGAGGCGGTTCTCCCGCAACTAGGTCTTGAAAAATCTGCTGTGGAAGGGGAGATAGTTGTGCGGTAGACATTTATAATATATTGTGTCTTTTTTCCCTTTAATTCGAGGTCATGGCCTAAGCTATTTCACCTGTTACAGTTTACCTCGTTGTTTGGGGGACTCTAGAAATTCCCGTAACTCGCCAGTCTCACCTGTTTCTTGAATGCCTAAGTGTCGGATCGAGACTACGTTCGTAGGATCCTGGGTGGTAACAAGAGATGATAGACAGTTGCTATCTCTCGCTGCTTTAAAATTTATTGCAGGGTCTCAACGCGAGCGCCTCAGATCGGTCCACTCCCCGCCATATGGGGTGGAAGATGAGAAATTGTGAATGGCATGAACGCGTACCTAAGTTTTGGATCCGGGCGCGCCTTCCACGCGGGAGACCGACTAGGAATTCTCATCATTGGGATCGTGAGACGGGTTCTTTCAATAGTAGTTGTTAGACAGGGTAAGTTAGTTTCAATCTGTGTTCAGGTCCTGAAGGTGGTAGAACTCGTTCGTTAAGCCAATTCAGTACAGTTCAACAGAGGGTCGCGATGGGACACATTCCTGAGGTGAACCAATGGGCCCTGACAAGACAATATTGATCAGTTACATTGGACAACACAGGCTTATGACTATTCTACAAAGCACAAGTATATCTTGGTATAGGCATTGGCCAAAACGGGAACAAGGGCGAGGGTCTATTTCACATGGGATAACTTTCATCCCTGAATGGCCCGACGCAGGATCACTATTTCCTCTGTTGTTAATTGATCCGCCAGGGCTGAGAAGTTGTTAACATTAGACTGTGCTGCTTGCCGGAAGAACCCCAATAGATGAACCTATGGAGACGACGAGCTAAGTGGCCCTCTGGTTAACTGAGACAAAGAAGCTTACCCTCATGTCTATTTGAGATATCGGATCGTCCTTCAAATCTTCGTCGTCGCCTTGGTGAGGAGCTTTGTCCTCTGCATTATCATCTCCAATGAATTCTAGAAAATGATATTTGAGTTGGTTACCGGATGGGCGAAACATAAACATGAATAGCTTACGCGAGAGGAAACCGAGCTCTTCATCCTTGATACCTTGATAGAGGTCTTCCTCGTCCTCCCAATCCTGCGCCTAGGAATGAAATATATTTTATTTGATTTCCAGGAAGAACTTCTGAGCTATTTTCCTTACCTCTTCATCGTCCTCTGCTTCAAGATCCACGTCAACTGCTGGATCCTTTCCCTTTTTGGCTTCCTGTCGTCCTTGAGAAACTGCAAGGGCATCATCGCCAGCTGCTTGTAGTTCATGGATAAGCAATTTTAATGCGCGAACGTGGAATAGAATGCTGGTATATTCGAGGGGCACTAGGTGTTGTTTGGTGTTCAGTTACTGATTCGTGTTAGAGAGGCATATTCGTACTCACTCTGCTTGGTTCGTGATCGAGTCATGATGACTGAAATCATATCAATCGTACCATTCCAGGGAACGCAAATGTTTTAAGAGAGGGGTCACAAACCATTCTTTGTTTCTGGTCTGATGATCAAGTCACCTTTAACCGTAACGCCTTTGAGACTCGGACGTTCCGATAGTAGCATTTGACAGAGCGCCAGGGTACTGTTGCATCCGTAGAATGTGGACTTAGAATGCTGGCTCTAAGTGAAACATTGAACGCACCTGATACGATTGGCCCAATAGCCTTGGAAGGTTTCCGCATTCTCGCACCATGTATTGAGTACCACTTCAAGGCCATTCCTGGATCCTATTTGAACAGACTCTAATAAATCAAGAACAATCTCGCGCTGGGAGTGGATTAAGTAGGCGAAAGGAATAATCAAGCTCTGTCACCAGCAAAGCAGTAAGCATCTAGATTATTCTGGGTCTCCGTTTGCGGGACGTACTTGTATGAATGTACTAGTCTTGGCCGTTTCCATCCTTTGAGCGAGTGCGGTTAGTAGTTCTGGCAGTACAACTCTCAGTTCGTTCGCTTCGCCAGCATTTCTGAGCAAGTGCACAATCATATCGCCAACAAACAGACCACCAGCTTCGGACTCGGAGGTAACAGGTGCAAGAAGTTTCGCGACGACTTTCAGTACGAGGTTAAGACCTTTTTCACCACTCGGCGATGTGAAAACCATAAGTTGATCACACCCCTTTCGAATAACGAATGTGAGGCATTCGATACCGTTCTTGGAATCAATCTGTCGTCAGCAAAGCATACCTAACATGGGCAGTATAGCTAGCTTACCTGAATAGTCTCACGATCCTCGGTGGTCAACAAGCAATCAAACAGGGCAGGTCCAAGAACAGAAAAGAATCCATCTCCCAAGTTGCCTTTTTGTGCACCTCGCATTAAGCTTGTAGCAAGATCGAAAGCCGAGCTTGCGACCCAGCCTTCGTCTGGCTTCGCTTGAGCAATTGCATTAGAGAGGGCAGGAAGGGATTGAGTGACCACAGCCTGATAGACACCAGGGGTGGGACATTTTGCCAATGCCACAAAACAATCTGTAAGCACAGATAACAAAAGTGGATCTGTTGAATTAGAAAGCTTCAGTACTCGGGGAATTTTTTATGTTCGATGGTTTTCAGACCTTTGAGGTTCTTGACCCAAACTTGCATCAGTTCCGTAACGAGTTGGGCAGCAATCTCTGGTGTCAGCCACTTGCAATCGTCCGTTTCAATCACAGCCAGCAATGCTTCCATTACCAAGGTGAGCGTATCCTCCGAGGCAGCCTGAAGCAAAGGAGCCAGTCCACTAAGAATCCGCGTGTTCAAGGATGGGTTCTTTTCCGATGAAGAGTTGTAGAAGCTGAAATTGCGTCAGGAAATTAGTATCTATTATCAGAACTCTGACAAAGACATACTTTCGAATTGCTTTGATTGCCGAGACCTTCACGACTAAACCAGCTGCTGCAGCTTCCAAAGCCTCGGCAGCCGCAGAAATGTACTGATCGACCAAATGTTGGGGCAAAATTCCCGCATACTGGCTCGTGAATACAAATCCTCGACCTTGGACAAAGGGTAGATCTACACGGTGTGGTGAGATTTGGCTGGGATAATCACAACGATGACAATATCTCACCATTCAAGGTCAACAGCGATGGAATCACATCGATGAGCAGCGCTTGGATATCCATCGCCTTATTGCCATCCGACTCTTCGTCATCAATTGCATCAAGAACAGCCTCTGAGACTGCACCCAAAGTCGCGAGAGTGGCCTCAAGCAATCTCCACCTATAGAAAAAATATATTAGGAGAATCAAGCGTTGAAATACTATCAAATCATAATACCAATTTTCTTGACCTGCCGATCGGGACTGAGCTGACTGTTGGATAACTTGTTTTGTCACAGCGTCAAGAGCTCTGACCGCTGCGATCTCGAAGCGATCAATGATGCCCTATTGACTCTGTTCATACCAAAGCGCTAGGAGAATCACGATAAACACCTACCGAAACAACATCGAAAGCCGCCGCGCGGATTGTCCATGCATCCTCATCATCTTCATCAGCGACAAAGGCATTGGCATCCGAACTCCATTTATCTTCCTAAAATAAGGTTAGACATTTTCGCGGGTGAATGAACAATACAACTGACATCGTCTTCTGTCATCTGAGTCCATGCAAAGATCATGCCAATCAAGTTCACCAGCGTTCCATCAGCGTTGAACCATGGTTTAGCAGAGGCGCTCTTTGACGCTGTTCTGATATATTCCAGGATTGACCAGCCTAGACGCGACAGGAGCTTGTTATCTCCCGGATCCTCTGATGTTCCCGGTGGTGAGGAAGTTGATGAAATGTAATATGTCTGGAAGGTCGGAAGAAGAGATTCAAGATGTCGAACTGAGAGTGAGAGGAATTCAGCACTCGAAGGGGGTGGCAGTGCTTTTGGGAAGAGGTATTGAATACGCTCTAGGACCTATTTAAAAGTCGGAAGCATTAGCCAAAGCTCGGGCTATCGGCAAGTAAGGCATACCTTAAATATCTGAACGCGGAGGACAAGTCCATCCCAGGCCTCCTCTGAGGCCACATCCTGCCGAGGGTCGATTTCTAGAAGCACCTTGAGCGCTGAGAGCCATGTAGGCAAGATCGTCTCCACCGCATCTTTCACAGCTTGGGGATGTTGTTCCTTAACCATAAACAGAACTTGGACGGCTTGATTGAATACGGATAAAACTCGAGATCTGGTCAAGGCTGAATGATTCTGGAGGAGTGAGATTAGTTGAGTGAGTAACCACCAGCCCCGTTTTGGGGGGCCCTTGAGACGTAAAATGCTCTGAGGAGTGACTCACATCAGGTGAGCCAAGGATATTCATCAGCACTGGGAGCAATTCCTTCAAAATGGGAAGAATCTGATCTTCGCCGAGGTCAGACTTGATGAACTCAGCAAATACCCTCATTGCTCCATCAACAGGGTCTGGTTGACCACCAGAAAGGAGAGTAATAAGAGAGGTAAGGAGATCTGGACACTCATCGGGCCAGTCGCTTGAAGCAATAGTGGAAAGTACGAGTCCCTACAAGAAGTAATGGATCGGGTGGGTCAGAAGTGGTTAGACTATGGTGGAGAAAGCACTAACACAGAGTGAGCGGATTTTGCGAACAGGATCGGATAGGCCTTTATATACACTGTCGCGTATGCTAGCTTTGATCTAAGACACCATTAATATAAATGTAACAATTGTTTAGTGGATTCATGGATATACCTCAACTGAAGGAGCTGGCCCTTTAAAATTGGGGAAGAATGGCGACCAATGCTCATGCAAGTATTTTCTCTGTAACACGGTGCCTGCGGAGTAAAATCAAGAACGAATAAGATTACATTGTAAACCCAAATAGTGTCTCGATATGACTCATCTGTCTTAACGAGAGATCGAAATCTGGAGTGACAAGCAGAGTAGCAAGGGCGAGACCCGTTTCTATAGACGACAGAACACATAAGTCAGAAGAACTCCTGTTCGAGTGCTCTTGTTGCTTGCCTCCATTTTTCATTAGCTCACCGAGCTTCAACTCGGCGGTAATACGCGTAGTCGCGTCTGGGTTGAGAGACCCATTCAATACCTCGGCAAGAACTGGTGGAGAAGATGGGAATACGTGATTTATAACGTTCTCGACGCGTTCTTGAAGCAAATCGCGTACCTGATAATAACTCTGAGCTCATTAGAGACGCGTCTCGATCGTTGGTCTGGATATAAATGTTGTCCCCTAAGTCTTCTCGCGTTCTACGGACCTTGTCACACAACAAAGGTGTCCGAACAACCCCAAACAGACGGCAATACTAGCCCGTCAGGGTACTTCTTCGATATGTATGAAGGTGAAATACAAATTTTGAAGTCCTACAAGCAATAGATTGTCTTGCATTTCAGCTCTTGGCCATATACGGGGACGAAAACCAACGACCTTGGAAAGTTGCAGGATTATTATTGGTGAATATAATATATCTGTTCTCGTTCTTAACTACTAAGTTATTGTACATCTGATGTTCTAGGGGACGAGTCTTTCAACATATCCAGTCAAATGGCCCGTTTGTTTCCTCGCCGCCGGGCTTGGACTGACCTCATGGGCGTTCAGACAAACCAGAATGTCGGGACGCCATCCAAGCGAGGCTGGTAAATGAGACGCGTACACGACCATGTTGTCACATGCCCAGAGAGATGCTTTGATCGATAAAAGGCCGGATTGATATGCAAAGCAGGCCGTATGAGGGCCTAGCGATCCCCCAAGTCTATGGCATTGATCAGCTTCTTGTTTTGCGCAAATGCTAATTATTCCTCCGATTTCTCCACTTTCTATACAGTGGTGCTGGGTTTACATCCTGGATAAACTTCGTGTTGTGTCAGTATGACCACATGTATCAAATTGACCCACAATCCAACTGGGGAGAGTGGAGGTCGAAAGCCAGATCCTTGGGAAGGTGAACACATCTAAGTGATTTAGGCCAAAATCAGTCGATAGTTCCTTTACTTACATAAAATTAATCATTTTCTCACCGTTTGACGGGATCAAGAACCGTGCGAGAGTCTACTATCGGTCACCCTTCTCCACCGATCACAGCTTGCAGCAGCGTAAACCGTTTTCGCCCATATGGTAGGTTCCCATCAGATAATTGTACTGCATCCAGATCTTACGGAATTGCAGTCATCTCCTTGGCAGGTCCGGTTATCCAGCTCGAGGGGGGTGCACTACTTCTACAATACCCAAACTAAGGAGTCGCGTTGGGATTCACCTCCAGAGTTAACTGATGAAGAAGTTAAAGAATTACCTGGAGCAAAGGAACTCCTCAATAAGACTCGGCCTCAACCAGCAGCCCCTCCTGGTCAAGTGCGTGCAAGTCATTTGTTAGTGAAGCACGCTGGAAGTCGACGTCCTTCAAGTTGGAAAGAGGTCAGTGACTGTCTTACCACCATATTGCCAGATACTAAGAGTACCTCTTTGTAGGAGCATATAACTCGCTCAAAGGATGAAGCCATAGCCATCCTGAACCAATACAATGCCCAGATCGACGGTGATCCAGAAGTATTTGCCAGATTGGCTTCCGAACACTCGGATTGCTCCTCTCATAGAGCCGGTGGTGATCTAGGCTGGTTTGGGAAAGGACAAATGCAAAGACCCTTCGAAGAAGCCACCTATGCCCTTGAGGTTGGTGAGATCAGTGGGATTGTAGATACGGATAGTGGTGTGCACCTTATCTTGAGAACTGGGTGATCCATAAAAGGAATTATATCGGATAAATACGAATGTTGAATTACAAAGCGAATGATTACTTAGCAAGTTATTGGTCCACCAACGGAGCCAATCACGTCATTAGAATTTTTATGAGAGCGTCTCGCTTCAATTATATCAAGGTCTCACGGTGCTCGAGGCAAACCACCACAGACCGGCGAACCACCCATTCTACTGATCAAGCTTGAAAAATGCTAACTGAAATCACCTCTGCCATATTGGGATTCTTTTTGCACCTCTATGCTAGCCTGCTGGCAGTATACCACACGAGATTTAAGTCAGTCTCATGGAAACCCACTGAACGGAACGTGGTGGTGTCCAAGTTGCTTAGTAAGCACGTTTTTCTTCACTCATTCACTATAAGAAGCAATGAATCCTCAAATCGGCCTTCTCAGTTCATCCTATAAAAGTATGCACTCAACTCAATGTTTTCCTAATCATGAGTCTCACATCATTCATAAGAGTTGTGCTGGAACATCTGTCAGCGAAGCGCGGTTCACAATTGAAGGACTCGAGGTTAGAGTGGATGTTTTACATGATTATATGCGCGTTTTACTGATGATCGGGATGGTCGCAACTTTCAGAATGATAGGAAATTTATAATCATGGATGCCGAAAAAAAGAAAGCTGTTACCGCCCGTGAACTACCGCAGGTCCACTTCTCTTTTTTTTGGGCGCGTCGGGCATGTTTCTTAATATTGGTACTCAATGGTTCAATAGATGGTGCTCATCAAGCCGACGATTGTGGAAGACACTGTTGTTATTTCTTTTCCGGAGGAAAAAGGGATCCCGTCCTTCACCGTTCCGCTCGATCCACCTGAAAGCACTCTCGCGGATTGGAAACAGTGAGTACTTTCAAATATCACGCCTGTTAGACCTTTAAATACAAGAGCCTGACGGAACTCAAGTCTGGAGCAAGTTATGGTCTGGAGCGATGCCTGCGACGGGTATATAGTCCAAGCCATCCCGAATCAAGAAGGAGTAGCCGTTGATCCTTCTGAGGTTCTATCCGGCTATCTTGATCGTCCCGTGCATCTAGTATTGAAAGGCCCATCTCCAAGACCAGTCAAACCAACAGATACACATGCATCTCTCTCTACTGTGACGCGTTTCCAGGATGGATACCCACTCCTCGTAGCAACAATGGAGAGTCTACAATCAGTTGAAGAACAGGTACGCGCAACAGCTAAGGGAGAGAATGAC